>JAUPFR010000009.1:32256966-32274466 GCA_036925125.1 Oreortyx pictus
GCGGGATTTTTTTTTTTTTTTTTTTTCCTTTTTCAGACTTTTGTGAACTTTGGTGACTAACTGCGTTTGTTAGTTGTTTCAGGAGATGCGCTGTGCATGAAATCAGATGCAGAAATACTTAAAAAAAAAGAAACGGCTTCACAGTGTGAAATCCAATATAATATCATCACCACCTTTGCTTTCTCTTTTTCAGAAGTTAACTGTTGTCACTGCTGTCAGCATAAACATACCTTGGTGGCCTAGCTCTGCCTTTACAGGAAAAGAAAAAGGAATCTTTTTTTTTTTTTTTTTTGTAATAATTGACAATAGTTTCTTTAAATGTGGGTCACCAGGCAGGGCACATTCAATGTACTTCAGACTGATTACTGTTTTCGCACTTATGATGCATAAAGTTTTTTACTCAGTGTCGAGAAATGAAAGCCCTCCTACACAACGCATCCTAACTTCAGACTGTATTCTTTCCACTAGGTCAAACAGGCGACTCCGAGCTTCACTCAAACCTTACACGTGCACTGGAGCTACAGAGGTGGCACAAAACTAGTTACTTCGTGTCCACAAAGAGAGCCCAAAGAAGCTCTGTCCGCAATGCAATGAACAGGAGGGGAGATGCACTGTTAACTGACTCAGAACAGATACCGATTTTATATCTGACACAAAGGTATATAGCACAAGGCCAACTGAAGAGTGGCAGTATTCAGAGCAGCCCTGGTTTCCACAGTTCTAGCAGTAACCTCTGCAGGAGTGAACAGCAATTCTGCACAAACGTGATTGTAATTACGTGCAGGTACTGCCCTGGATTGCAGTGACATTTGCCATTGAGTGCTGTGTTTACATGGGAAGGGATGGATAGGACTGAACTGCAAGCAAAGGAGGAGTATCTGAGTTTTGGCATTGCATTCAATTTCTTGCTGAATCATATTCAGTTTCGTTTTCAGTAAGGGGCTTACCAGAGAGTGCACAGCTCCTTCCTCTGCCTCCAGAACAATTTGCAACAGCACAACATACCTGAACACGAAGCTCCCAAATCCCAATGTCAGAAAACTCTTCCTTTATCTCCAGTGAGTGTTATTTTCAGTTCATACTGTTATAGTATAACAAACCTCCTCAATACCTCCTTAAAACAAATGATACTTCAAGTAGTATCATCAGGGAGATTAATTCAATAGTCAGATTTAGGCAAACAAGATGTTCTTTTTGCTGTCTCTGGAAAGAACTCCCTTGTTTTATGTACTTTTTCAAACAATGCTGTGGCAGAACTACGTGTGACATTTCATACTCATAATAGTACCTGCTGAAAAATTCCACTATTAAAAATGGCCCATGCTAACATTTAAATGTTGATAATAATTAGGCTGACATTTGAAATACAGTGGTTGCAGTGTTGTCTTGAAGATGCTCTGCTGAACATTACCTAACTAGCCCCTTTTCATACTTACGTGCTTTCTGTACATTATTCTGTCAGTTACTGAACAAATAAGACATCAGTTGCTAATGTATTAACATGCAAAAACTACGCTTAAGGGCCAAACACTGCCCCCAGTCCACAATGTAACTCCCATTGATGTCAAGTACTGTTAAGGTTGTGACAACCAGTAAAAGAAGGGAACTGAAAAGTAGGGGATCAATTTTCTCCCTGATCTGCAAGGAATTTATGCAAACAGCTCCCTGCTGAAGGAGAGATGGGAACACAGCATGCGTGGTGCCCTGTGATGGGGCCAATGCCTTCCTCCTCCCTGGCCAAGGCATCTGGCTTAGCCCTCTGGGAAATGCTTGGCCATTTTAGGTGTGCTGGGTCGTCAGATCACTCCCCGGTACTTCTACAGAATAAGAGCAAGAGCTGACTTGCTAAGAAAGCTAAAATCAAAGTGTCTATCTAAATACAGATTATTCAGATCCCCACAGTGTATGATGAAAACAGTTTCATCCCCACACGAAGAACTGCACACCCCTTATGACCTGGCTATGTGCAGAACAGTCAGGAGATGAACCACAGGAGAAGCCTGGAAATGGGAGGGAAGACACTGGTCCCTTCCAACAGGTTCTTGAATGATCCCAAGCCATGCTCAAGAATCTGGGCTTTGTACATGCAAATGTTTTAGGAGAAAAAGACCTGTCTGTGTATCAATTGCTACTTCTGCATGTAAATGTGAAAGCGTGGCTTGTTTTCTTATTCCATAGCAGAGCATTGCAAAATTCTGCTACGCTCACAATGCTATGTCACACATTACGTTTAAATGATACAATTTAAGAAAGAAATAATAGCATTACCCTTGCATTTTCTTGCTGCTGTTGTCTGTAGATGCCAAACTGAAAAGGTCTCACCTGCTATTCATGTGTGTGTGTGTGTGTGTGTGTGTGATTTTTATCTCCTCTGTTCTATTTCTAATGAGTGCCTCTCCTCCTGAGAGAAATGAGGACGATACAAGTGATAGAACAGGAAGTTTAGGGTACACCCACTCTTTTCCCACCAGAACAAATACTGTTCTCAAGGAAGGTACATTGATAATAAAAAATACATTTAATTTTAGAAATTTCTCAGGCAGCCATAATTGATATGGGAATGCTGATTCTGACAGGATGTACCATCAACATGTAAACTCCACAGACAGGGAGACTTGGGATTTGAGAGGGAACATTTTGTCAAAAGACAGGACCTCGGTTGTCCTTAAGATGTGATATTACTAGAGTGAAAAAATAAATAAATAATAATAATAATAATAAAAAAAAAGAAAACCCACAAACAAATATCTGAAACGTAGACCTCAAGGGTTGCTTAGTCCTAAAGCCTCAATGGATGCTCAGGCCTGGATCTCACCTAGCCAGGTTGCCTGTAAATGTATTTTAGAACATGTTTTTAGTTAAAATCATTAAACTACTATGGACTTTAAGAAGAGCTTATGATACTATTTTGAGTCTCCAATAACAAGGAGTTCTCCGATGTCATGTAGACAAATTTACTTAAGAGTTTTTCTATTTATATTTTTGGCTGTTATAGAGACTCGAGGCCATTATCCAAGTTGCACTGTCAGACAAGATACACTACACGTTGGTGAGGCTCTTGGCTCTCATTCTTTGGGAAGTATTTTTTTTCTTGTTCCCACTAACGACAACGGGATCCATCAGGGTGTACATATCTTGACTGGGAGTCATTATTTTGGTAGTGGTGTGGTTAACCAGTCTGTATTATTTTCATGGTGGTCTCTGTACTGAAATGATAGGCCAGTTATTGGATGTAGATGACCAGGAGATTTGTCTTCCTGTGACTCTTGAGGGTGTTGATTAGTCGCATACAGCAGATTTCCAGGCTAGTTCTCTGCTGAATACCTGCTTTAAAATGGTCATGTAGCATTAAGAGCTAAAAGCTGAATGCTTTTAGAAATATAAATAATTAATTGTTTATTTATCCTTCAAGATAGCTTTTTCTCCTGGTAGGTTATAGAGCTTGTTCACATGAGAAATAAAGGCATAGCCTGGAGGAAGATCATATACCTTCAGTTTTCCTTGAAATGAGTATGGAATTGGTATGACTAATGGTCATCGTGCTTAAAAAGAAGATTTTGTTGCTTAACTGTTTCCTTAAACTGATTTTGATTAAGTACTTAGGGATACATCTTGTGTAGGTCTTAAGAAATTACGATGACGTTAACTTACGAGGAATCAAACAACAGAAGAGCAATCTCTCTCTAACAATGTAGCTTAATGCCTTTGCGCTTCTTGTTCCTGCCCCAAATCTGTTTTTCTTTAAACAGAGGAGGATACAGAACTATTCTGAAAATTACAATACCAGTATGGTTTGAAAATAAAAGTATAACCTCATGGTTTTGACAACTGAGGAGGTAAGTAAACAAGAAAAAGACAGATGAAGAACTATTGTGATTTCCTGTGTTTGATGTCACTTATTTGAAATCTGAGTGCTGAGCCTGATGAAAAGGCACAAAATGACCTTCTTTCACTTTTCAAAACTCACCTGTATTTCTATGTTCAAACTCTAGAAAGCACAATGGATCTCACTACAAGCACCCTACTTCACAACACATTTTGGATTTATATCAGAGAAATTATGGGTGTTGCATTTTTACTAAATTACCTTCCTTTTACTTTCATAATAATTAGCAACCACTTTACAGATTTCAACAAAATGCTCTAGTTAACACAGACTTTGGCCCATTTCTTCTACTGACCAACTGAAAAATCTGGTAATAGCTAACATAAGAGAGTGCAAGATTTACCGTGGAGGGACAGAGACAGTCCTGTGTTCTGGTTAGCAGCTTGGATGCCATTGTTCTGTCTGGAAAACACATGTCATCCGCAGAATCACCCAGGCTGTCTGTTGGCATCTGCCAACATATCCTCCATCACCTCTCTCTTTCTTACTTCTCACTCTCATCCTTACACCTCTTCCCTCATTTCTGCATATTTCTGAAACCTCCACAAGAGCTCTAATACAGTTGGAAGCTACCCCTTGTCAGAAGTGATGACCCCCTGAGAAACCATGTTGGCAACAATATCATCTTCAGTCTCAAGCTGACCGTCTCAAAATAACAGAAAATAGAATGTTCCTCTGAGTCTTCTGGTGTGTCAGATTTGTACTGTGTTTCTCTCTGGGGACAGAAATTTATAGTAGCCCAGAGGCTTCGTATTTTTTAAATTGTCACAGTAAGCCTTGAGTACCACCATGAAAGAAGCAGTAGAAAGAGATGCCTTAAGGTAGGCTGGGAAGAATCCAAAATGATGTCAGGTTTCCTTCTACCTTCCCATCAATAGGGTCTTTGAAGCAGGAGCCTCTTCAGAAAAGAAAAAAAATAACTTTCTCTTTGGTTAAAAGGGCTACCAAGGTTTCAGTTTGGAGACTGACAGTCGTGCTAGCTTTATTACCTTAAAATCTATACAGCCTCGTGGTTTGCAGTGGATGGCTTTGCCTCCACAAGTTTTGATGATGTCCTTGAAAGAGAAAGATAGATGCATAGCCTCATTTGGTGTTGACTTTGGAGGTGAGTATTTTATCCCCTTTCCTTTTTCCTGCTGTTTGCAAACAGTGGTGATAACTCTCATGCATCACGCCTAAGAATTGCAGCTGTGGGAGAAATCAAAGCTTTCACCAGACTAGAACAGTCCCAAGTCTGATAGTTCTTCTTCCTCACCGCAGTGACTGATGGTGAGGCAAAAAAGAGATGAAAGAGAATCTGGAACTGTATATCTTTGTCTATTATCTTTTGTCCCAAAGATACTGTTTTATTTTCATTATTGTTTTAGCATTTTATGTAGGAAAAAGAAAAGATTCTTATCTAAAGAAAAATGTTTTCTGAGGCCTACACACTTTTGCTTACAACTTCCTAGGGAATACAATCTTTCTCATTCTTGAGGAGTCCTGAGAAAACTGGCAATCTTGTTTTAGAGTAACTTTTCCAGCAAAAGACAATTTCTGTTGAAGTGTATGGGAACTGCAGTTTCTGGAAAATAGTAAATTGTTGTTTACCCTGCTTATGGTTCTACCAGCCTACAGGGATCTTGCTCTTTTGCTGCAAAGGATCTGAAATGCAGCTTGCACAGTTCTGCCAGACTTAGGCAGAGCTCAACAGCTAACTTGGCTGCATCTCCCGAACCCATCTCTCCCACCATCTCCTTGGAAAGGCCAAAGTTTGTGATGGCCAGCAGGATCATCCTTCTCTGGCTGGGGACTCTGATGGGCAGCAAAACATTTCAGGTTCCCACCATACTACAGGATATGGCAGGACCTGGGAGGGGGGACTCAAGGTAGAGGACTTCACAGAAAAAATAAAACTGCTCTGATGGTATTCACCTAGGATGTCATTTGTAGGAAAAGAAATAGAGGTAAGAAAAAAAAGAATCAGCCCTTCCACCCATGGAGTAAATCCAGATCAAGTAAGTAATACTTTTTTATATTCTGATCAAGAAAGACTGGGATGATGGCTGAGTGTCTGCGGATGAGTGGTTTATATGATCTTGTCAAATGAGTCAAATGAGTCAACTTGTCCTTCGTTCTCAAACAAGAAGAAGTAAAATACAACACTGACACGATGGCAGAAGCTGTTGCTGCATGTCTAGTATGTGATAGGCAGGCAGGCAGTAAGATAGAATTACCCAAGTAGCTTAGGTTGAAGTTTCATTATTTAGAAAAAAAAAATACCAATAAACATTCCCTGAGATCACTTGAGACTGTCAAATAAGACTTATTCTGCAAAGCTACCATCACATGTTATGTAAATCTGTGTTTACAGGCATCATTCAAACCATGGACCACTGAGTCTTAACATCCACAGGTCTTGACATCTACACAACTGCCAGAAAGAGTTAGAAAATGCCACATGACCACTTTTTCTACGCCAGTAGCATCTCAGTTACCCAAAGTACAAAACAAGGATTCTTCGTAAAGGGACCCAAAACTGAAACATTGAGGCAACAGTTCCAGTTTGCGTAGATGGGAAGTACTAGAAGCAATACCCACCGTATCTGTTCCTAACCACACAACAGACTAGCCCATTTTTGGCTCCCCTCACCTCAAGTTTCAAGCTGGAGCCCTGGGGAATTCAGCAGAACTGGGCAGTGCACAGTGCAGTGCCTATCCCCAGGGACGTACCATGAGGTCCTGGAGTAGCTACCTGCTCCCCACCATCCTGGCCAGTGGTCGCTAATAGTTCAGATTAGGAAGGAGTAAATAGAGGCAGAAGTATTTGTAATAACTTCTGTGTTTTGCTGGAAGCACCATTGAAATGCTGGGAGGAGAAAAGAGTGAAAAAAGTCTAGCATAACTTCTTCCTTCCATATTGCAATATCGATTGCTCCTGCTGTGGTACTTTGATACAATCTCCTTCATTTCAGTGGAGCCAGGATCTGCTCCTGCACAGCACTCTGCCAAACCTTAAATTGCCCAGAATCATTTACTCCCAGATTGTAATACCTCACAGTAACTTTATATCCATCCTGTAACTACACAGAAAAAAAAAAAAAAGGAAAAAAAAAAAAAAAGGAAAACCAGAGATTTCTTCCCCCCCTAGTAAAATCATAACAGTATTAATACCTTATTTAACGCATCAAAAAAAAAAAAAAAAAAAAAAAACAAGGGTGTGGGGGGAGGAGTGGCAAGGGTGAGGGAAACAGAAGCATTACACTGGCACTTCAGAAAGAAAAAATACCTAAGCACATTTCTCCCCTCCATTGAGTCATTTCCACTACTGTCTCCTCTTCCCTTCTCTAGAAAATTACTCAGGTCCTCTTACTTTCTACATCTACAGTACTGCACTTCTAAGGAAATAATACCTTGATGATCTGCACTTCAAAACCCAAGTCAATAATTGCCTTTGATGATGGAGGGAAGGGTAAAAAAAAAGAAAGGAAGAAAAAAGGAACCTTCCAAGACTACAGCAAAGGAATGCAGGAGAGAAGATGCTGAAACTGTTGCTGCACTTCTCTGTTTCGATGCAATTTACAATCTATTTGCCAACAGTTCTGCAATGATTAGTAAAATATGTCAAGAAGCTAAACAATATAAGCATCACCCTGAAAGAAATCTAGCCAGACCTCTTCTAATTATTACTGTGCATGACAACTCAACATAATACTTAAAATCAAGGAGAAGAAAAAGAAATATTAAGAGTCTTTTCAGACAAAAAAAAAAAATAAAGCACGTATTATCATGCCTGAAGGATTTTCAGGAGGAATGTGAAAATAACTGTAATTTATTTAAGACCTGGAAGTATGAAATAATAAGCTACCGAACCATCAGAATTGTTTTGGTGTTGTTATCTGACATGAGGGCAGACCTTGTCTAGCTTTAAGTTTTATAGTAATAAGACCTTGGAAATAAAACCTTGAATAAACAGAACATAAAGAAAAGGGAAATGTGTCCTTGCATAAACAGATATTGTGTCTATCACCTTCTTCCAAAAAGGTTGCTCAACTTTATAACCGTGCAGTAGGTACAAAGGCAATAAGTGCTGGAGTGCATTCAATTGGTCAGAAATCACAGAGCGGTCATTTTGTAACTTGAGATGAGTAATACCGTCGCATGAAAAAAGGCAACCTTATAATGACTCCCTGTTTCTATTAAGAAGTTCTGTATCTGCTGGCATTTTATCCTCCTCCACCCCAAAGATTAATAGCTACACATCTGACTCATTTTTCATATTGCATTTAACCCACAATTTAGAGCCTATACCACCCAGTATTTCAGCTCAGGAGCAGTGATCATTAAAAGTTCAGAGAGAAAACTCTTAGCTGTTAACCCTACCTTCTGCCACAGCCACATCGTGCCTCTCAAAAACACATCTGTCTGGAAAGAAGCCTCCAAACTTCCATACTGAAGCAGTGCACATCTCTATGCCTTCCACGAAGAATCAAATTCAAAAAAAAAAAAAAAAAAAATCAAACCAAAACAAACACAAATTACTCTGGAAATCTCTGCGTGCTCCTTTGGCTGGCCTAGCTGTTGTTTGGTTGGTTTTGTTTTTCTTTTCTTTCTATTTCTTGTTTCCTGGTGTCAACAGGAAATCTCGTGCCTAACAGGCAGCGCTGGGGTACCGGGCACTTCCTAGCCCATCAGCAGAGATAAAGGGGAGATGCTGTGGGGATGACAGGGAGCATCACCTGCAGGCTGCCAGCATAGGGGGAGGAGGTGGGAGCCATTAAGGTGGAAATGAACCTTCCAGCCTTTCCCCGAGGTGATGCTTTGGGAGCGTGTTTCAGACACGGATGGGACGCTCCCTCCTCTCTCCAAACCCAAGCTTTGTTCCGGAGTCCTAGTGCCACGATCACGGTGCACGAAACCCGAATGAGTGCCACCAAAGGGGGGGGGGGGGGGGAACAAGGACAGCGGGCACAAAGGCTCGCCGCCTCGCGGCCCCCCCAGACCTCACACAAAAGCAAGGGAGGCAGCGCCGTGTTAAACCAAACAATGAGAGGGGAAAAAAATATTGAATCATTTCTGTCACGAGGCGCCGGCTAAAGCCAGGCTCTAATTGAATTAAACTCCCATTTATTTGCTCAGGCCCTGAACAACAGGCTGGGAGAAAGAAAAAAAACACACACACACACAGAAAAAAAAAAAAAAAAAAAAAAGCTTAAGGTTTGCTCAACTGTTCCGAGGTAGCACCTTTGCTCACCCCGGTATAAATCCACCATCTGTGCTCGCACGCACACATGTGCTGCCGCGCAGCAAATGCGCCCAGAGCCGGCCAGGCGCGGGAGCCAAAAAAGCACCAGGCAGACAAAAGCTCCCCAGGCTGCCCCAGGTCTGCGGGAGCAAAAGGGGGAGAAAAGGATGCTTTGCTCATTGCCCAGGTGAGATAGCCTGGTGCGTCCTCTCAGCCTCGACACGCGTCAAGTAAAAGAAAGGTTAAAATTAGAAAATTCAATTTATTTGATAATTTCCCAGAATAATTAGAGTTAATATGGGTTAATTAATATGCAAATCTCTCAGCAGATGTTCTGCAGCAGGGCCTGTGTGAGAAAACAGCCTTTGCTTTCTCCTACGTGATTTTGGCTGTCAGTTATTGGGTATAATTACTGTAACTAACCGAATACACACAAAACCTTTGGAATATAAAATTGTTACAGTTCTAGTTCTGCACAAGCTGCTACTTTTCTGCAATAAAAGCGAACAATTTCTTTCAGAAAATAGGAGCCTTTTTGTTCCTTTCTTGATTTAAAAAGAAGAAATGAATCAAGTAAATGGCTTATCTTTTTTCTATGCATAATTAGGTCAGTATTATATGAACATTCCAATGAGCAGTGGTACAAACGTACATATAAAATGATAGCTCAAACCACCTGCAAAATCACATAAAATTGTTTTATTCAGAATCTTTTTCTTCATACCAGAACTTTGAAATGCTCCGTGCCTTTCCTGCCAATGTTGCCAACGTTTTCTGAATTCAAAGGGATCCCATAACTTTTATTATTTTTTAAAAGCACAACAGCAACGTTTCCTTCAAAGGCACCGCATCATTTCAGGCTGATAACACAAGTTCCATTTACAAAGGTACACCAGAGCCGTGCTTGACCCCCTTTTTTTCTGTTTTTTGGTTTTTTTTTGTTTTTTTTTTTTGGAAAGGAAAATGATTGCAGTGAAGAGTTTGCAATATCCAAAAAAGCTCACGCTTTGAACAAACTGCAAAGAGGCAGCCCTCCAAAGACATCCATCCCCGCGTCCTGCCAGCCACAGCCCCTCTCCCTCCTGACAAAGTGTAGGATTTCCCATTTATCAAAGCACTTAGCGCTCTGGCACGTCACCAGGTAAAGAATATGTTACTCCTCATAAGGAACCATAGGCTGGAGGCCGCCCTGGCTGCAGCAGGCGCAGGTAGCAAAGGATGGAGCAAAACTCCACAATTGGAAAGAGAGTTCAGAAACGCAAGCAAACCTCTCCTGCTCCTTTTTTTTTTTTCATTAGTTTTGGGGGGGGAGGTTCATCTGCTTTCTAAGAACTTTCTCCCAAACTTTCTCCCTTCAGAAGGGGAAAAGGAATCTCTTATTCAACCTGAAGCATCAGATTTTCTTCCCCTAATTTTTCCCCACACGGACGCTCTTGCAAAATGAAGAGAAAAACTTTGTTTTGTTAAACTTTTGCTCCCTGCTCTTGCAAGCTGTAACTTACTAGCCAGTTCCTCCCTCCTTCGAGATAGAAGCTGGGCACCTTTTTTTTCTTGCACCGGTTGCATTTTAGTCATCAAGATTAATTATCTGCCTGCTGACAGCTGCGTGATCCATGGCCTACACCCTAAAAAAAAAGTAGTTTGAAAGCAACTATGAATGTTATCCCTTCCTGGGTTGTAGCTATCTTATCAGGTATTGATAACGCATTATCTTAGAGAGCAGAATAATACTGCACAAAATGATACTGAAGATGTTTAAGGAACCTTCTGGCTCGGTAAAAGTTATTATTCAGAAGTTTACATATTCTGCAAACACTTATCAAAATCCCTGAGCAGAAAGTACAGAACCTACGTTTCAATTAAGATATAGTGGAATCCAAGAGGTTCAGAGGAGATAAGGCCAGTCTTGGAAAAAAATATATATTCAAATTCATCCTTGATGAGAGCTTGACTTCATGAGTTGAGCTTTCACTGCAAATCGGAACGCTTCCTACCTGGCAGTCATTTTTGTCAACGTTATCAAGAATTGACTTTCCAAACCGATTCTGCTGCGTAGGTCATTTTGCAGCTGGTTACAGAATAATTCCCCAACTTGCCCAGAACACAGGGCCAAGGTGCTCCTTGGCTGTGCACGCACTTTAAAGGAGGTGAGAAAGCTGCTGGCAGAGACCAACCGACAAATGGCCGACCTGATGAGATAACTGACTCTTCTTGCTGTCACACCTCGTGCCCCGACCCAACCCCTTGCCCCCTTCCCCACCAGCAGCCTTCTCCCCATTTTTGGCAGGGATGATACTTCTGCTTTTAACTCCTCACTGAGTCAGCAGCGCTTCTATTTTTTTATTTTATCATAACTGACCGCGTGTTTAATTAGTTTGGAAGCTGCAAGAGCAACCTGCAATTATTTCCTGCGCACTGGCAGCTTTTTATCGAGTGCTATGGCTGCAAACCACCTTCACCTGGCTTTGCAAGTTGCTCTGTGCTCCGTTCACTGGAGCCACGGGAATAACTCCGTGCAGAATTGGGCCCAGTGGTAGTGATGGCACAATTGCTGCTGTTTTCCCCCAGTTCTCCCACTGCTGAGGCCTAGCCAGGTCTGCTCCTCCAGGGAAACTTGCAATCGCTTCCCTTCTCAATTCCCTCCAATGCCCATGCTACTTTTTGGAGATATGAATGTAATATTTCTATCAGCTCTTCCATTCTTGAATCAAATTTTAGATAGAATCCCAAAGACATACACAATGCAGAGGCCGCAGCGGGGTACTTAAAAAACACAACTGCTCCAGACAACTCCAAACGTTCCCTAAAAGCGAGGAAGTAAATCACAGAACAAAGCTGAATGCTCTCCGATATATGGCACATGACATTTCCAAATGTTTAGGGCTTTAGCTAAAGAACCAGCAAAGTTTTGTAGCTGAAGGGCCATATGCCCTATTTTAATAAAAAGGAATCCATAAAAAATAAATTACTTTCACTAAGTATATGCAAATTCCAATGTAAGCAATCAGTGCAAAATTAATTTTGCCAGAACTGATTAAAAGCATTAATAAATCTATATGCAGTATTGCTCCAATCTGATACTGTAAATTTATTATACTTCCTGTAAGATTAATTATAATGCTACAATAACATATTACGATGCCAGAACATATTACTGTACATTCTGTTAATAACAGTTAAGCACAACCTGAGTTGTAATTATGGACTGTAACAAAGTAATTTGATAGTGATTGTTTTCTTTAACTGTTAATGTTAGATGGGAAATAAAATGTGTATGTACTTGTGTTCATTATATTTCTCCCTTTAATACAATACCTAATTAAAACCATGAAACCTCTCAGCATTTGTTCTCACAGATTCCCTTCACTTCTGTTTTTTTTTTTTTTTTTAGCTGCTCACCAAAACTGTCAGCCTGCTCGAGATAAGGGAAGGTTAAAAACAACAGTTTAAGTTATTCAAGGTTGTTTTGCATTCTTGTCCCGGGCAAGAGACAACTCTCTCTTTTTTTTTTTTTTTTCTTTTTTCCTCCCTGCAGTGCGAAATACATTGCGGCCCTCGCAGCGCGTTGGGCCTGCTGATCAGAAACCATTTCTGCACGCCAGCACCCTTCCCAACCTGCACTCAGGGCTGCCCATGTGTAACGGGGAACAAAAACCCCCAAACAAAGGGGAGCGAACCCCCCTTGGAAGGCCCAGTGGGAGACACCCACAGTGTCAACACTGGAGGCCGCAGCACCCAAAGCGGAGGGGATGTTTCCTGAATCTGGAGTGCTAACAGCGAGGCTCGCTGGGCTGAGGCTCTCCGGACGGAGGATGTGTCCCTGATAATGTATCTCCAGCTCTGCTGTGTTTTAGCCCGCTGTTCCTGAGCAGGGAAGGAAGAGAGCACGAGCACAGGAACACTAAACGCTATTTTAGCATACCGTACACAAACTCCGAGTGGCAAACAGCGCTTTGGAGAACTCCCAAAAGAAATTATTCAAGTTAAGCTTTTTTTTTGGATATATTCCTGATTAAGCCTGAGCACAATGAAAAAAACAGTGTGAAGGCACAATTCTGAATGGCATCTGTGCTTAGAGCTTCAGAGGACTGCTTACTGTCATAAAACTCTGTGTGTCACCAGCTGGGGGCCGGGGATTTAAAGATGTCAGGGGGACCTGGTCCCTCAGATGGGATAAAGATCAGAAGGAAAGCTGTCCAGGTGATGCCCAGGCCCCTGAACAGGCCTATCTGCGCTCTCATTCAAATGATAATGAGTGTGTAAATCACATCTGTTCCCCCTCTGTGCCTGTATCCTTGTCACCTGAATAGCATCCCCACCAGGTATCAAATGAGCTACAGGAAATAGGTTTCTTTTTTATCCAACTTCGCTCTGAAATGAGAAAATGAGCAGCACGGCCAGGGGCCTGCCAGCCCGAAGGGAGCACAGCCCGGGGCCTCGCAGGAGCCACCAGCCCCAGCTCACACAGGACAGGGCTGGGAGCAGCCACATGAAAGTCTCTGGATAATTAGTGGCCATTGACTTTCATGATGCAACCACTAATAACGGCGCTGGAAATCGCTCCTTGTTGTCTGCAGTGCCAACCTTCCTTACCTAGCTGGAGCATCTCTGCAGCCGGATCGAGGGATGCTCAGATATGCAGCTATTAATCGCTTTACAATTTAAATATTTGTAAATGTTTCATTTTCTAAGGCTGCAGTGAAGACCTCCATTTAGGCTTTCAAATGTAAAGAAAATTTGGATCTAAGATTTTATTTCACCTCTGGGTTCATCTTTCCTTCATTTCCATCATTCCTTTTTTTTTTCCCTTTTTTTTCTTTTCTTTTTTTTTTTTCTTTTTTTGATCAGAGGCATGAAAGAGTGAGTAAGTGCGAATGCTTAGGTACCTGGGGTATGGAAAGGTGGTAATTAGCACAGCAGGATAATTGATGTGTAGATTGCAGCATGAACAAATGCTTTGACTTGTTTGTTCTTCTCACTCTTCCACATTCAATCTTCTCTTCTCCCTCCCATATATTTATTTATTTTTCAGCCCAGCCTGGCTAATGAACGCCTCACCTTGCTGGTCTCAGCTGATAAGAGATATGTGTCAATTTAAATGGAGATTTTTTTTTTTTCTCCCTCCCTTTGTATCGGGAAGGGACTTTTCCTTACACTTTCTCCTTTGCTCTGAATCGCAATAGAAACTTTGACAAAGGCAAGGAAGGACTCGCTAGCACTGAGGACCGCAGAATTTCATTGCTTGCAAATTCTGAAGCACTACGCTATGGGCATTGACCATACTTGCTCATTGTGCTGTCATTTAAAAAGGAGTTCAAGAGAAAGTTGGAGTGGACCCAAGTTTTTCATGCAGCTCAAGGTAGAATAACACAGAGTTATGTCCCACGGAAGACAACGAAATAGCCCATCTATATGAAGTTATGCCCACATGCAAAGCTACAGCGGACAGGCTTCTTGCTATATTTCATTTGGCAAAGCCACTGTGAGGCTTCAGTATGCATCTGTATAACAGGTAATTTCTGATGCTGAGGAGATAAAAGGGTATAACACTTGGTTACTTCTGTTTAAATTACAATACAGGGAGAAATAATAGAAGTCAGTGAGGATTTTGTGTTGCCTTCCTGTAAAACAAACACATCTTTGTTTCATAAAATGATGATGTACAGACCATTCGTCCATAACGATCCTTTGGGGTATACAGAGAAAAGAAATGTAAAAAACGAGCATAGAAATTCAGCTTAATGTGCACGAGCAAGTGTTTTCCTCCCTGAATGGCATGCCAACGAGGCAGACGCGCTGTTATATTTTTAACTCGATGCGCGGCGTATTAGCCATTACGTCCTCGGAGTGGACACATGTCTGCCCGCAGCCGAGATGAGCTCCACATGGTAGGATCCCTGCGTCCACACGGGCTCGGTGCTGAAGCAGGATCTCTCGGCTGTAAAATCTGTTACTCGCCCAATCCTGCAATACTCCCTCTGGTAAAACTACCATTAGCTACAGGAGCTGATATTGTTAATTTACATTCCGCCAGCTATAGAGTCGAGTTAGTAACCGTTCCTTGTTCTAGGGACAGATTTAGACCTAATGGTAAAATTATACTTTTTGCAATCACTGTTGCCCTTGGACATGCTTAGAAGTTTTATGTCAGTTCTGCATCTGCTCACCCAATTGCAAAAACAGCTTCTTCAACTTCTTTAGCTGTGCTACCTGCAGAAAGTGTGCAAGTCGTTTCATTGCTCTTAATGCAGGATCAATTAGTTTTACTTCCCCCAGACTCAACACACACGTGAGATTACTGCTGCCAGTGTCTTGCCATGGCATCTCCTGCTGCCACATAGTGCCTGGCCCACTCGATCTGCACTGTGATGGTGATAATCCTGTTTAGCTGCTCTGCAAGCCTGCCCACGACACGACAGGCTGACTACAGCTCTGGAGCACCTTAGATCTCAGCAAGCAGCATCTTCCACTAATTGTATGACAAGCCACTAACAAAGGCACAGAGCAATGGGGATTCTGCTGCATCACCTGGGTAGTATCAGCTGCAGTGCTCTAGAAGACACTACTAAGGTAGCAGAAGGGACGAGGACTTTGTAGCCTCTTCAAATGTTCTTACTTCTTCTACAGACCTTCCTTATTTTCCCTCATGGCTCATGCTCTGCTTGTATCTCCAAGTTACCCCTTTGTCAGACTTCATGCTGTTTCGTTTTTGGGCAGCTTCCTACGTAATAATGCAACTCATAGAAGTATCTGGATATCTCTTTTCCACTAGGGTAGTACATTCTGGGCAGGGGAGCTGAAAAGCCATGCGGTATGGTGAGTACTATGACTGAGCTATGACACCATGCATTCGCAAGGCTTGGACATTAAACCTCACTTTGCTTTCCATACATGGTCTGGGAGTTGGGTAAACAGGCACAACAAATCCTACCTAGCAAAAGACAACACAGAGCACTTCAGAAATCTGAATAAAGGTGATGTTCATGATAAGGCTACGTTGACCTGCAACAGGTCTGCCTTCCTGCAAGTACTGTCTCTGCTCAGGGATGTTGCTCTTCATTTGCACCAGCAGCACTTCCTAGTTTCAAAAGGTAGGAGGAAGACTGGGGAAGGAACATTAGAGTTAGAGCAAGTTGGTTGCTAGCTTTCCAAGCCTGGAGAGCAAACTGAAGTGTATTATTAGCTCTTTTCTATTCATCTCAAAAAACTGATGAAGAAGTTGGAAACCATGCTATTCAACTGCCAAATACCTAAAAAAATTCCAATAGCGCCTGACATCTGAGCCAAGGAACCTACTGGAAATGTACACTTGCATCCAAACCATAATGCATTGAGCTATGATTTAATTCCAAAGGGGTTTTGGTTCCTTAAAGCAGGGAACATAGAGAAAGCCTTACATTAGCATGGTCTTATGGGGGAGAACATAGAAAGTCACTCTCAGTCTCCCCGTAATGAACTCCAGGGTTCTAGGGAACTCCATGCCGCACTCCCACACAGTCTGGGGCACCTCAGAGCCAAGACCCGGTGCCTCCACATCCCCATGGAAACCAGAGGACAAGATGAGGAACTGTGGTCCACCTGGAACTCCCTCGCTGGCTGGCCAGCCTTGCCCAGCAGCCCTGGCTATCACAATAGCTCGTGGGAAATGCCACTTCCCAAAACAGAAACCAGCCACTTTCGCAACATCCAAGCTAAATAAATGATTTCCAGGATCCTGATCAAACTTCTCTTTGCTGGCACACTTCAGCTCAGAAATTACGAATGGGACAGCCCAGCTTTATCTTAAAAGCATCTGGTATTCAGGAAGGAGAAACAGGCTGCTTTTTTTGAACTAAGTTTAAGCCTAAAAAAAAAAAATGCTTGCGAGATTGGCAATTATTAAAAGCTAGGTTTTTCGCTGGGTAATTTTCCAGGTTTCTCACCGCCCTAGAGCAGAGGAGAGAACTTGGGAAACAAGGGAAACATAGGTGGGAAAAATATACAAAAAGAAAACATGTTAAAGAAAACACATTTAAATTTGTTTCCACATATGAGATCATATTTCTGGCACTTTGTAGAAGTCCTATGGAAGCTGTTATTTCCAATATAGGAATACTACAGTGACTGAATCGGTGTTAAATTTAAATCTATTCAGGAAGTAATAGTCAATCTGCATTCCATGTAAAGACTCTCACAGGCCAAATTATTTATACAAGGTAAAGTTGGCAAAAGGAAGTCCAATGAAAGAAAAAAAAAATTACATGCATTAACCCAACCCTTCCCAGCTAAATACTTCAGTACTTCAATAGCCTTTCCTCTGCAAAACTGATTTTCAGCCAGTGCAGAGTAACACATTTCATTAAGGCAGAAGGGATGTTTCAGGAACTGCTATTTTAGATGCACTATGAAAC
>JAUPFR010000009.1:32279466-32328006 GCA_036925125.1 Oreortyx pictus
CATGCATTGCTGCCTAGACCTCAATTTCCACCGACCTGCATACTGTTTTGAATTTATAGCCCCGCATCCTCCCCGTAATGTAGGGGGAATTTACAGGCTGATTATCTGCTGCTTCATGGTAGGAAAATTAGAGTTGATTTTATAACCGCACGACAGATATTTGCTCTTTGATACTTTGAGTGAGGACGCACCCTTTGGAGGCTTCAATTAAAATGCCAAAATAAAAAAAATAAATAAATAAAATAAAAAAGGAAAAAAAAAATTGATGAATTTTATGTGGAAGGAAGCTTTCAAAATGCAATTTATATTCCTTAGAAACGTTCCCAGAGAGTAAATTAAATGTATACCCTTCTATGTAAACACTATTTGTGCAGCAGTCATGTTATAAGTTTAATAAAAAATGATGTATCGCCCCTGTTTGTAAGATTTATAATTCACACGACTGTAGGGAATCCAGGAGCCCGGCCACAATGCATTTTCTATACTTAAATCTGTTATCTACGGTACGAGGATGCTTACAACCTTGGTGGAAAGTGACAAAAATACTTCAGTGTCTTTTCTTCACTTTTTTTTTTTATTTTTATTTTTTCCCCTTTCTCCATCCAGGAGATGTTATTAAAATTTAAAGCCCGTGTCTCGAAAGGACAGAGTTACTCAATGGGGTTCGTGTTCTTAGCAAGACATGTTTAGGCAAATCTACCCGCTGCACTTTTGTTAGCAGGTAATGAAAAGGTGCGAGCTAAAGTGTGAAAGGACTCTGTGTTTTTTTGAAAACAGTACTTCAGCAAATAGCTTTATCTGGCAGAGCCTCTTTGTATTGTAATTACACATAATACAAATCTTCACAATAATTCAGAGAGGGAAAATGCTAATGTTATGCTAAGGTTGCGGCAGAAACCAAACCAAAGCAACGAGATTTGCACTTACAGCTGATTCCACATCTCACAGTGGGATTTGTAACAGTTTCCCCCCCTCACAGACCCCCATCTCCCCTCAGTGAGCTGTAAAGATGTCCATCACCACTACAGAATTGTTTCTGCCAAGCCTCGTTTTTGGGAGCACTTCTTTTTCCCCCTGAAGTACCAAATAGATAAAAAAAAAACCAACAAACTGTTGATTAAAGCGTACTGGAGTTTGCAAGAGAAACTACGGGGAGCTCCTAGCATTTAAGTGGGCTTTGGATTAGGAAATAGTTTCTACCATACTTTCCAGACCTCTTCTTACCTCTGTTCCAGTTTCAAAAACATGCAAAATTTATTCGACTTACCATAACAGCTTGAAGGACCAGCTTGGATAAATATGTATTTTTTTGTGTGTGTGTTCTCTATTGGTTTTGCACATATGGTATCATCTACCTGATTGATTGTAAGGGCTCCACTGACTAAAAACGCAAGGTGTTTTGGTGCCTACATTCATTCTGAAAACACACATTCATTGCAGGGCACGCCACAATCCCATAAACGTGAAGTCACCGCCATGCACGGTGTCAGTGTCTCTCACATAATGAATCACCAGCTGATAGACCCCTTTGGAGCTCTGACACTTTATCCACCCGCGCGCGGCTGCTGCCGCCCTCCAGTTCCCAGCCCGCGTCCCCGACCTGCTTCCCGCTCCACCAAGAGAGCAAGGGGCTGCCTGTCCTCCCTGCCCCACGGCTTGCAGGTCAGAGCAATTCTGTACTTTATTTTCTCTCTCTCTTTTTTTTTTTTTTTTGGCAAAACTTTGCAACAAATGCAAACCTGCTCCTGCAGCAGTGTCACCCCTCAAAGGACTTCTCACGGTCTGCACTGCCACACACAGACTCTGGGAACGTTCGGTACACGGTAAAACAAATATCTGCTCTTGCAGGGAAATGTGTTGTTTCTTCACCCCCCCCCCCCTCTATTTTACATACCTGTATCTGACCCTAATCTAGATCCCAGAGCCAATGACAGAAATATTGACATCAGCCAGAGAAAGATCAGATTTCCTGACACAGGGGACCTGTCCTGTAAACTCTGTTGTGTTGACAGAGCAGGTCCTGTGCTGGTGGGTCCTCCTGGGATCCTGGAGGGGTTTAGCACTGCTCCTGCTCCATCCTAGTCCATTAACTTCAATGCCAGCAGCTTAGGCCCTACAATAAACAGGGACGGATTCTGGTTCAGGAGGAGCACCAGCTCACTCTAGCCAAGCCAGCTCAATTCAGCCAGGCTCTTCTGGGGTGCAAAGCACCAAGAACACCATGATATGGCCCAAAGTTAACAAGTAAAAAAAAAATAATAATAACAAAACCGCCGAAATTTGATTAAAAAATATCACTGCTCTATTCCTACAGCCAAGTCCTAACTTCCCAATATCCGGAGGCCGCGTGGCAGCGGGCACTGCAACCTGCTGCCCACCTTGGTGCAGGAATGCAGGCGCCGTGATGAAGTACGGCTGCTTAGGATTTCTGCAGCCCTTTTACTTTCTATTAGAAACACTCGGTGGAAACCCAGCCCTCTGATTTTTTGGTCGCAGCTTTATGTCGGAAAAGGCTGAATAGGTACTTAAAATATTTTTCGAGAGAATGAAAGAGAGAGGGAGAAACCCCTGCCCATTCTTCTGAAATTTAAGTAGGCAGCCCTTGAAAGATCACTGAGGAAAGTCTGTATTTTCTCAGGTTTAACTAAATAATTTATGCATACTTTCACTTTGGCATGATGAAGCAATTTTAGCCTTTAAAACCCACAACTACTCAGGAGGGAAAAGGTCTGGTTCCTGCAAGTTAAATAATTCAAACATCCAGGTGGAAATGCTTTCAGCGCTGCTCCTTCCCCAGACAAAGGAGGAAGACTCCGAAATTCTGTAACACCGAGCAGAAAAAGTGATAAAAGAACCAGCCCCGGATGCATTCAATATCAAGGGGAAATCCACTAATGCCTGCTGCAAAGAGATGACCAGAGAGACGCTTGGAGTGCATAAATCCACTAGGTAAAAACACTCAGAACACAAGATTTTCAGCCTGGAGCTACTAGAAACATGTTTTCCAGGAGAGCATGGCAAGTAATAATTAACTCCACGCTTTATCCTGAGACAGAAGTGGATGGTATAGGCTTTAGGGTTAGGTAGATACAAGGGGTTGTCTCCAGCGCATGCATACATTGAGTGCACAGTGCAGCTCGACTCCAGCAAGTGTGGAAAAGTGAAAATTGGAGGGAGGGGAAAAAAGTGCAAACGCTATGCATGTTGGTAAAAGTAGGTAAGTGACGGTGGCTTCACAAAATATTAAGCTCTGTTAATCAAGATGTCTCCCAGTAAGCAGCATTACTGAAATGAACGCTTGGCTCTGAACCAGGGATAGACATGCCTCCGACTGCTCTCCCCTTTGGTATGTATTGAGCAGAAAGTATTAGCGGGAGAGCTAGCAGTGACCCATATATCTAAACCACTGGCATTTTCTGGTAGGAAAAACATCTGACTGTCCTTTCTAAAGGGCTCTGAGACCTCCATTGTTCAGCTTGAGCCCTCAAACTGTGGCCAAGACAACGTGCTGGGTCTGAAAACACTCCGTCTGCATGTCTTTTCCTTGCTAGAGACCCTGACGCATCCTATTCACTCCAGGTGCTCACCTTCCTCATCAGTAATGCAGCAAATTAACAATCGTGCACGAATGTCCCGTGGCCAAGTTTGCACCACAAAGACACTCATGCCTGGAAACGCAGTGGGGAGCAGGGGAGGTTGGCCCTGGCCTTCCTCACAGCATCTTTGCCCCTTGTTTCCTCCTCTTCTTCAAGAACCCTTGGAAACATAGGGAAAAGCCGGATGTGCTCCTGCAACACCCTTCCATCTCTCCATCAAGAGCAGGGTGCCTGCAGCACACTGTCCCCAACAGAGGAGGGGAAAAGAGCAGCTGATGTACCCAGGGCAAAAACAGCTGCTACGTGCAGGGCTGAGCAGACACCAAGCTGGCGCAGCTGCATGCTGCTGCCCTTCAAGGTAGCAAAGTCAAGCAAAATGGCTTCAAAAAACCCATCCATCTTCTGTATCAGAACCTGTATATAAGAGCTCCCCCCGTCCCCGTCAGGTGTCTCACTCAGTCTACCCAAAAGAGGGCAAAATTAACTGGAAAGATTCCAGTTGAGGATAGAACTCGTTTTATCACTGATCCTTGTTGCTGTGAGGCCCGTGAGAGGCTGCTCACTGCCTGTGCAGTGACACTACCACCAGAAACTGCTTCAGACCTAGCAGGGAGCTTAAAATGGCTCTGAATTCGCTCTATCTCCTTGTGCCTCACAGCCAGCCAAAGTGTTTGCATTAGGCTGGTCCTCAGCAAGTGCGAAAGCCTTATCCTCACAGCCAAAAGGAAACGCAGGGCTGGCCGTAAGAGGCTGTTGAAACCACACGTCATGTTTGGGTTTGCTGTGTCATAATGATTTCATTCTGGTTGGGATAAGTCTTTCTGCAGCTGTTTTCCTATGGAGCTGATGGCAGAGGCTCGGCTGATACCAAGCACCAAGAACATGGCCCTCCTTGGGGAGCAAGCAACTGTTAGAAATGCACTTAGTTATGATTTTTAAGTGCGCAAGCTTCAGGGCCACTGCACGTGGTTATGAGGCAAAATAAGGGATGTGGAATGAGGCTTCAGACCTCAAGCCTACAAGAATCTTCTCTTTCTTTTGGTTTTCTGCATTTTGCCTTTTCTAAACGTGGTGCTGGTAGCAGCCTCCCCAGCACCGATGGGGAGCGCTCCGTCCTCTCTCTACAGCTAAGGACTCCCATCCTCGGTCACCCTGCTCCCAGTGACTAGTCAGAGTGGCCTCATCCTCTAATTAACATGCCCAAATAGATACCAGTTAGGTGCATACAGATAAAGGATGCTCCCTACTTGGAGTCTGAAACTTCAGCCAGCGCCTACATCAAGGTAAAGGCACCAAACTTTTAACGAAAAGAACCCACTTGAAATTTAAAGTTATTTGCTCTTTTCACACGACACAAAGTGCAGCTCAAGTCAGGGTCATATTTCACAGGAGAAAGTTAAAGTTTCAAGGTTAATATTGCTTCTGAGCAAAGTCTGCAGCAGGTTTCTCGAGGTCCCTTTTTTGCTGACTTACATCTTCCACCCATGAATCCCGACCACAGGATCGGGGCCGGAGACCTTGCATTCTGCAAAGCAGCACAATTTTGGGAGATAAAATAACCATTATATCAATGCTGGGAACAAAGCAAGCTCGGGGACTGTGTGTGAAACTCCTCCGGTGCACAAAAAGGCAGCTCACTTGGCACCCAGCTCCGCGCGGCGAGCGCGTGAACCCGGGGTGAAAGGCCTTTTCTTTCTGCTCCTGCTCTGCTCAGCCATCTACTTCTGCTCATTCATTACCCCTGAGTTAAGCTCCACGAGCTTACAGTAAACCACAGAGAGCTGGGTTTTGTCCGGAGGTATTTCACATTAAGGATTCACTCTCCCTGGGCCTCTTCCCCCAAATCGCCAACCCACACACCTGATAGAAGCCTAAAATCCCAATCTTGCCTGAAATGCATTAATAGGAGCTTTGATTTTTTTTTTTTTTTTGTCTTTTAAATGTGAGCATTAGCTCCATAATCCTCCTAGTTATACTTCTAACAATATTATTTTAAGGCAATTAATTCATATTTTAAAATAATGAAATTACTAGCACAAGACGCTAAACTTCTTATAGTGCATTAAATTGGGCAGATTGCTTCTCTCCTTCTAATTATGAATGTAACAGTTACAAAAGAAACTGTCATTTTGATAGAGTAAAAGACAATCTGTCTGCCAAAAGTGTCCAACCATAATTCTAAAAAAAAATAAAAAAAATAGTCATCTGCAACAAGAACATGCTACTTTGTTTGATGTACTGTCTTGTTGGAAACCTAATTTGCTTTCAAACTCTGAGACAACACATAACATAAGTTTGTGTGACTAATTTTCTTGGAAATATGAGTAATTAGAAAAAGGGACCATTTCCATAGCAGGAACGGACAGTTTTCAGAACCCAGCTGCAGTAAGTTGTCTTTTCCCTTCCAGCTGCATGCTGCAAAAGGGAGAGAGAAGAGGGAGGCACGGCTCTGTGCAGCCTAACACCAGCTCCCGTGTAAATTGTGAACTCCTGCAAAGTACAGAAAGGTTTATTACCTGAGGTGAGCACTCCCAGAGCTCCTGGAGTAGAAAGGCATTAGCCGTATGTTCTAACAAAGTCATAAAAATCAATAAACAGGAACCCCCCACCTGTGCTATGGCCCCAGTGTTAAGTTTTATACATGTAGTAATAGTGCATATCAATTTTCACCACCCTTCCTACGCTAGCTATTACAAGGCATACAACCACCGGAGGGACCGCGAGAGCAGTGCCATTCATCCCACAGTGTTGTCCAGATGCCAGCTCCATTGCATCATTGTCAATTTTATTCTGTCTACAACTGGACAAGGCTGCGGCCCCGGCTCCTATCCACCCACTCAGAGCAGCAACAATTGCAAACTCTGTTCGACTGGTTAAAGAGTTTACCAGCCAGCTGAAAGAAAACAGAACAGTTGCATATTAATGCACCCGGCCCCTGAAAGATCACATAATGGAGCGGGAGAAATGTGTAACTGCAACCAATATGTGATCTTGTCCAGCTGCCACAGCGTGTGGATCAGTGATCAGTTTTTTAAACGAATTAAGGCTGAGCATCAATACGCAGCCGTGCCAGGATTCCGCTGCAACTTGCTTAATTGCTCAGAGGTATAGAAAGCACAGGTCATCGTGTGCGTGTCGAAATCAAACACCACTACAGATGTGGCAGCTCTGCCAGGTCTCAAAAATAACCACTAAATCACACTTATCTTATAATTAAAAAGAATGCCCCTGACAAAGCAGAAAAGAGAGCGAGCGTAAACCTTTGCCACATATTTTCTGCTATTCATTAATCTATGGAAATAAGGGTGGCAGGTTTATTTAAGTACCAAGCAGTCCAGGAAAAGTTAGTTGCTTTTCATTTTCAAAGCAAGACCTAAAAAAACTTTGAGGAATATTTCATTCTACAGGCATCCTCTAAAAGTGTCAAGGTTTCTAATTACTGCCCAGGGATGACCACTGCAGACTTTCGCAAGTAATGAGAAGCATTTGAGGATGAAGGCTTTGATTCTGAAATAAGCACGGCCCAAGTGTGGTCTCCCTTGATGAAAAAAAAAAAAATAAAAAGCCACAGTTGCTTCAGTTTTAACGGGCAAGAGGGAAAAAAAAAAAAAAAACAGCACTTGACGATGACCCTTTCTCCCCCTCTCCAACAAAAAGACAAGGAGTTTTATCTGCCTGAGGTTGCCTCTGATAGTGCTTCTGGTCCGGAAGTACCACTCATGGGCACTTAAAGCAGCATCACTCAGACGCGTAAAAATAGAATAAAGTTGTACAGCAAATGAGAAAATTATGCTATAACTCAAGTGTTGCGACACAAAACAAGCAAAACAGCCCATCCGAACATTCCCTGGAACAGATAAACATCTAGCTGAAATTAGTGGTGCCATCAAGGTGTTGCTTTGGGTGAAGTAGCGCCTTTAAAAGCTATCTCCGGCAACAGTCGCGACAGCTTTGCAGTGAAGCTAACCATTTTAGGCAATGGGAAGAAAGTAAGACCATTGTCGTTGTGAACAGCTGGCATACAATAGATAATTTAAGGGAAAGTGACCCTCATGTATAATTTTTAACTGAAGAACTGTCAAGCCCCATTAGTTCCAATAGGGCCTGGTAGTACCGAGATAGGTTTATAGGGGCATTGTATGAGAATAGTTTCCAACTGAGCAGAAAAAAAAAAAAAAAAAAGAAAAAAAAAAACATTTTATGGGAACTTTTGCGGACTTGGAATTAATTCACTTTAAAAAAACAAAAAAATAGATATCTTAGCTGCTGTTTGAGACAGTATTGCTGCTTCTCTTTTCAGAACAGAACCCAAAAAATGGCAAAAATGTCTTTTGGAGCTAGTTTAGCCATGTTTGGAGCCATACGCACAGATAATGCAGAGGAATTCTGAAAGACACCCGTTAAATGTGGAAACCATGCTGCTAAATCTACGTCACCGCCACTGCCAGTGAATAAAAAGCCAAGTAAAAGAGCAAGGAGAGGAAACAGAAGTACTTAAATGAGTGCAAATAATGAAGGCTAGAACCTGGGTAGAACATAAAGAAAGAGTAAAATAAAGCTCCAGTACCATTTCTGCAGACATATTTTAGAGGCCAGTCCAACATTATAAACAATTGCTATAAAACCTGAAAGGTCCAGGTGTCGCTAAGTCATGTTTACTTTATGGCTTTCACTTTGCTATTTGGCAGTACTTCTAAGACCGTGCTGAATGATGTTGCTCTCAAAGTGCTATAACTTTCTTGCCCAGACTTAAAAGAGATACCGTAAAATTATTTAGCAACTTCTTGCGCCTTAAACAACACTGGATTGCAACCCCAAGCTCTTCTCCTGCGTAACAGTCAGCCCTCAGCTAAACGTGGTAAGTTGATGGTGGATCCATACTGGGAATGGGGTGAAGAGGGGGTAGACCTCAAACTGCTGTTGTCAGGCTTTGTGCCTCCTTGCTGCCCAATGAGTGGTGGAAATGGGGACATAAAAAGCAAACATTGGCAAAGGTTTGGGCTTGCCTGGTCCTTCCATTGGGAAAGCAGTGTGGCAGGCAGGTGCTGGGTTTGGGGCTGGATTTCTCCCTGTTGTTACGCATTATTTCCACCCAGGCAAAGTACATGGGGGGAAAGCAGCAGTGGATGCTCACCACTAAGGCCAGTATTGGGTTTGAAGTGAAAAGGGTAGCTGATTCTCAGCCTAACGAGTTAACTTAAGACCTACATAATTAAAAATAATACAAACTGTCATTTAAAGAAACAGTAAGAGAAATATCTTCTTAAATCCAAGTCAAATAATATGAGGGTAAAGCCAGGAGTTATAGGTACTGTAGATTGTCCTTTACTAGACACTATATTACACTATATATATTACATGCAGTCATTAGGCCAGCTATAAAAAGAAGGTTTAAATACAAATGTATTTTTTTAATTTGTTTTATACCCTAAACAAGCAATCAATGTACATTAATAAACATAATTGTGTTCTTGGCATCTGTCCATTCATTTAGTCTACCTTGTCAGCTCCAGCAAACACATCAGCAAAATTCAGTAACCACAAGATGCAAGAAGGAAGCACCAACGAGGCCTTCTCAAACACCCATAACATATTGAATTACTTCGCAGCTCTGCTATTGAGAGATAGAAACCTCCAAAGTTTGCCATCACCTTCTCCCGTCTGTCTGCCTGTCTTAGAGACTTGGACAGGTTTTTGTCCACAAATACACTTTCGAGTACTGGTGCAAAGAACCTTTAACGAGGTAGTAAATATGTTTACCTTTGATAAGGTGAGCTGCCTGATAAGATAAGGCCACTTTTCAAATGCAAATACGTGAGGAGCTGAGGGCTTTCACCCAGGAGCTGTGTTGCATAGGGTGACAGTCTCGATCCTCCCGACAGTTCTCTGAACCCAATTTGTTCTTCCTCAGCTTTAGTTATGAAGTGCCACTTCCTGGAGAGAGGTTTGCTCGCTCAGGAGGGTGCAATACTGGAGGTGGATGTGTAAAAAGTGCTTATCTCTGCCATATCAGCAAGCAGGGTGCAGTTCTTGGCACCCTCCCTTAACTGGGACTGATCTGGGGGTACAGACCTCCTAGAGTGCCAACTGTAAGGCATCACCATCCGAGGAACCTCCTACGGAGGGAAACAATCAGGAAAAACCTCGGAGGAAGAAGATCCCAATGGTCTGGTTATCCTGAGTGCTAGTGACCAGAGAAATGCATACCAAGAAAAAAAATTCCACTGGGGGCAAAATCTGCCGTGAGACCCTGTAATGCCTTCTGACATCTCTACTAGGTCCTCTCTGTAGGTGACCCTACCAAAACAAGCCCGGCTGGCCCGTCGGTCGCATGCCAGAAGACAGGAGGCAGCATGGGCACCATCTGTGCCACAGAAATGTCTGAAAATGTAACTTGTCGGCGGGGAGGAGAACGGCATTGTTTTAGGAAGAGCAGGAGCCCAAAATGGAAGCTCCACAAAGGGCTTTAATGCACTAGAAAATGTATGAAAACACGAATAAAAGGTAGCTCATTCAGTGTCAGCGTTACATATTTATAGTTTAAAAATTAGTCAAAGTTTATGTCCCGAGGTTGCACCTACAGGAAGCCAGATGTGTGCCTTCTGCATGTGACCTAAGACAGGCCTGGAGCAACAACTAGATAATTTCTCGCTCATACTCCACACCGTCGATCGCGGCGGCTTTCTGAGGTGAGAGAATCTGACAGCACTAACTCTCCAGGGCAGAACTTTCCAGTCAAGTGGATCAACGGACTGAAAATCTCTTATGAATAGTCATTAGGCCTTCATTACAAACCCCTCACAACCCAGTTCTCTTCTCGCAACCAAATGCCTTTTGTCATCTTCACAAGGTGCATCATTTAATTACCAATTGATTTCTTTATATATGACAACATGTCAGATAGCAAAATACAGTGTATCTCCCTTAGGGGGAGAAGTCTGTTAACTATCAGCGTGCCAGATTACTGAATTTAGCTGCAAGACAGTTCTTCCCTCTGCCGCTCCATTATTTCAACTCACTTTCCGGAGCTCGGAGTTTGTCGACGAGGAAAGGAGAAAGGCGAGGAGCGCCGCAGAGCGAATTTCTCCCTTTTCCTCAAAAAATGGGAGCTCACTTCCAGCAGTTCTCACTCTCTTTGGGCACAGCCGCCGCCGCGCACGCACATATGTACGTTGGCATCGGTGCCTATATGCACACGGAGCCGAGCTGAAGCGCGCCGAACAATTGTTCCCATTATCCCAGGAATTTACCCAGCTTCTGACTTCGCTAGCATGCTGAATCTTCCCCTTCACAACCACAGCCCAATAATCAAGCCAGTGCTGTATTAATAAGCTGAATAATAAGGGAATTTCAGAAATGTACAGGACTATTATACCGTAACAATAAAACCTCAAACTGAGTAAACCAGAGCAGTGCTGAAGGTAGGCGTCAGAAAATAATGAAACCAGTGTTGCAGTAATGCCCTCCATTGTATGGCAGTGTAAATGCCTGCTTCTTTCATGCACAGAAGCTACATTACATGAGTCCGAAATGTTCTCAGAGCATCACTGTGCCTGGTTGTGATAGAACCTGGCACCAGCAAGCACTGAAAGCTGACATTATACTGTAGGATGTGCTGCAGGTGTGCAGGCCTGCGAACGTGCTCTAATTACATATTTTCCTGCAGAGCAACAATTAAGGTCGCCAAAATAATTGCCAGTTTCTTAATCCCTCTCTAACAAGACTGACATAAGGAACAGTTTATTTTTCTCTGGTTATTTTAAAAGTGTTCCTCAAGATTTTGGTTTTTTCTAGCACGCTGCATAAAGCCAATTCTTACGTTCAAATGTGCGATTATACTCATTGTAGCTGTTGGGATTTTTTATTTACTTTTAAAGCACAAACCTTTTCTAAATTCTAGTACTACCGAGATAATGAAGAAATGCTGATTGTATAACGTGGCAGCCTGTTTCAACATTTCCTCTGGGATGAAAGTTCCCGTGTTTCCTTTCCGTGTGCACTTGTTCTGATGTGGTCCTGGTGCTCTCCTCCAGGACTGTCAGCTCCTGGCCGCTACTCAGAACCCTGTACTGGGACATAAGGGCTGTGCTACCCCAGTACCTCAGCATTACAGGGTCCCGCCTGTGCTCAGTGAAGAATCACCTTTATTTTCATTACAACTGGCCTTATCTACTGTGGGAGACATTACAGAGACTTCTTTCTAAGCAGCATAAAGCACTTGACTTCAAACAATTGAAACAATTGTAGTGTAAGAGACAGAAAGGAGATGTCTAGTGCATCCATTTGCAAGGCTGATGCATTAACAGCAACCATTATACATTGTAGTTATATATAGCCCTCTCACAGACCTTGGGAATAGTGGCCAGTGTGAGTCAAAGCCAAAGCTGCCATCAACAGCCACAAGTCAATAGATTTTCTTCGGGAAGCACCCAACAACATGAGCCAGAACCCTCCGTGCCTCCCTCCCACTGTAACTCTCACAGACAAGAAAATCCATTGGAGAAAGCTGTGGTCTCAAGGCCCACACAGAGACCTTCTCATCCTGCAGCGCCTTTGAGTTTTGGGGCTCAAAGCTGACAAAGCAGCCTGGGACACCCAACCTGGAAGACAGTGGGGCAAATTCTGCAGGATTTGGGTCAGGTCCACAGTCTCTGCTTTGCCAACAGGCTGACATGAGACTGTTCAGTGTTTCTGAAGGTGCCTGAAAGGCTCTAAAAGATATTTTATAGAGGAGCACGAGGGCGTTCGTGTTCAGTCACCTCCAGACAAACCTCCACTTCTCAGTTGAGCCAAAGGTTAATAGTCTGTTCTTGATTACCTTTTTAAATAGTTTGAACTCTTTCCTAACTTTCCAGTAGAGCCTGCTGTCACTGTACTACCTATGCACATACCCTACCAATGTCAGAATGAGTATTGCTTATGTCAGGACTAAATTTATCTGAGCAACACCAAAGATTAAGCAAAAAAATGCCACACAACGCCAGTCAAAGGATGTCCAGCACTATGCCACATAGATTGGCTTGACGTGCAAAATCATATTCAAACATCTGAGAATATTAGCATTAATGAAACAGGCAGGACACCCTTTGATAATTGTTGGCAATCTGAAAACTTTGCTCTGAGGACATTAAAAGTAAACTGCTATCGTCCAATTGCCAGTTTTAATCCTGCTGATATGAACTGCCATAACCTGTTAGCATTTGACATTTAACGAGAGGGCACGAACACAGACTTCTGCTTGGCACTGTAGGTTGATGCCCACCTTTGCAAAGTGCATTACATGCATGGAAACCTCAGAAGTGATACTAACATCACACGCTCCTACCTAGTTACTGGTTCTACTGTCAACTGCACTGTTCACTTCCTTAATTTGTCTCCCTTTCCTACGTTTCTCTGGCAGTCTTCCTTCAATACAGATGAGCTAATCAGTTGCTTAGACACCCGTCCTCATAAAGCTGTTTGCATCTCTGTATGCTTCACCTGATAAAACCACAACAGCGATACTGTGACATGTGAAAATGTATTTTCACTCATTGTACTTCTTACTTTGAAATGCTCATTGATTTACTCTGCAAGTGAAGAAACAAAGGAAATTTAAACTTTAATGGATATCAAATTATTTGCAAATGAATCATTTGCTCTTCTAAAAAGGGACAAATGTATTTTGTTCACTTGAAAGGTACTTAGAAAGACTGCTTGGGAGTGATAAAACTCATAAAACTCAGGGTCACACACAACCAGCTTAGACTTTTCAAACCTGGTGATTTCATTAAGGCTGGCTATGAAAGGACATGGTGAGGCTCTCAAAGGACTGAGCACCGCACAGCTTGACCCACACAACTCACAGGCCATGAATCTTCAGGCTCCAGGGCCTTTGCTGAACCAGGAGATTTGGATGCAGGCACCTGACTGGGGACACAGGTTTGCAAGTCTTGGCCTTGCTGGCTGCCTGCATGCGGCAGGGCAGTGCTGCGTCCCTAGAAGCTGCCCAGGTCTTGGTGACCTCACTCACATGAGCTTTTGCATTTGCACTGATGGGGAAGACTTGGCCTTGTTTACGTTAAAAAGTGCTTTGAAGGGAAATATTTTTGATCAAAACCTCATTTACATTCTTACAAAGAAACTGCGAAGAGTTATAAATGAGCTGTAGAGTATATTATAAAACACATTTTAAAAGTAACACATGCTCAGCAGTGGAAAATGTTTTTTAAAAAGAAAAAGTTCGTGCAATATCCAAGACGAACATTTGTGTTGAGCAGAGATCACGCGAGAAAGCATTCCTCAGGCATAACTTTGCAGATAATCAAAGCCAAGTATTAATACATTTTTATCAGTCCACCTTCTAAACAATATTTCAGTAGATTTCCTTTCACACAGTGATATTTGTAATAAATGTTCTGCCTTTGTTTTAAAGTCAGTCCGTAGAAAGATGACATCAGCTTAGCAAACAATAAAGTGCCTGTAATATTGTCTCCAGAGGGCTGTTACATTTACTTTGTAGCAGTAAAATTCAATTTTCAAAAAACACTACATGAATGATGTTAGGTTATTAACCCTATCACCACCGTAAAACTTCATCATTGTGTGCAGAATGTAGGTCACTATCTAGGAGCTATAAGTTGGTTTTTGTTAAATAATCCATTTAAGCTGCTTTTCTTCCCTATAGCTTGGGTTGTGTCCCTTCCTTTTGAGAAAAAAAAAAAAAAAAGAAGCAGTCCCATTTTAATCTGAGCGAGCGCACTTATGACGCATCGCATTTTGAGGTGTTCTTCCTTTGTTACTTTCAGATTTCGCCACACACTTTTGAAGGGTGACTCTGTGAATTCTCGCCGTTCAGCGCCGCTCTGAAAAGAGCACGGAAACCAAGAGCGTCGCAGCAGCCCGCGCGCTGGCGGTGACTTTGCACAAGTTTCAATTTAAGGAGCGATGAGGAGAAGCTGCAGCTACAAACTCTGAGTCATTCTGAAATTTCAGCACGCTCGAGCAGCAGCCGTCCTGATCTGGGGACGGCTCCCAGCTTCTGCCCCTGCGCGTTCCCCCTCCAAAAGGAGCGGAGCACAAGAGGGATCCGCCAGCAAACTGTCTGCAGGCCAAAGCCGCCGAGTCACAAGGCTGGGTATAAAAGAGGATTTGCATACCTGACGCAGCTATGGAAATATTCCCTGTCCGACAAGGGGTGAAAAAGGAGAGCTGATGGCTGGCCGGCGACAGCGTGCAAGGGGTTAACTAGTTAAACTTCTACCACCCCCCACAGCAACTTTCCAAAAGCTGACAATAAGTAAAAGAAGTGCTGGTTATCCATTTTTTAAAGGGATGGGATTGGTTTTAGAAGAAAGGGAAAGAGGATCAAACACCTCAGAGCAACAAAAGGTTGTGTCAGAGGGCCCTCAATCACAAACCTCCTTCAACAAGAGATATTCCAACCTTCCAGAGCAGTTACCCGGGCAGCACGGCTAAAAAGTGCCCTGACATGAAAAGAACAAAAACAGAAGGGACAGAGGTAGTTATTGTTATGCACACTCCTCTTTTTTTCTGGGGCTTTTTTCTCCCCCACAAAACTTTTTGCATAAGCTGTTAGGGGAAAAGTAATAGTGCTGCTTATTGAAAAGAAATCCCCCCCCCCTCCTTTTTTTCTTCCTGCATCCCCTACCTCCTAGGTTGTGAGGTATACCCAGCAGATTCTCAGCAAGAAACACCTGATGAATGGGAAGGTCGGCTCCACGAACGTCTCAAAAGAGGCACCCAAAATTAATAAACCAAATTATGAGAGCGTGAACGCATCCGGGTTTTCATTGCCCCTCCGAACACATATTTGACTTTTTTCCCCCCTCCCCCTCCAGACAAGCTAAGTTGTGCGTGCACAAAGAATGTAAATTATTTGTGTTTGTGGTGTCAGGTCTTGGAGGTATCTTAACAGCGTGTAAGAATTTTCCACTCAAACGTAAATTATTAACAAGTCCGAGTTTTCATTTGTTTTAATCTCCTGATGTGCAATCTAAATAAATAAATGGCACATTTTACAGTGCTCACCACCCACCCCTCTGCTTTTTCAGAAAGATGTTTTATACACGCTACCTCCGCTTAAATAGGGTGGTGGATCATCCTCTCTTTCATCATTTATCTTTGTCTTCTGTGCTCCTGAGGTTTTCTTTTTTTTTTTTTTTTTTTTTAACACTAAAACAAATTTACCTCCAGTACTTCATCAAGTTTTCCTGTGTAATATCACTAAGTAAACAACACAGCGGTTTATTCATAAAATATTCATAATTCAAAATGTTCCTTCCCAATCGTCCCTCCTGGGTTTACCTATGTTTACAAATATGTAAGCCTTGTTAATATGCCTTGTCTGGGGAATGGTGAGCAGTGACCCTCCTTGAGGCAGAGCTCTGATGGAGAAGTGTATTATTTCAGCTGGGAGAACAGCAAAGCTCGGGGATGAGACTGATTGATTAAGACCAGATGGATGGCCACACATAGGTGTGACAAAAATAGAAACACATTGCAAACATTCCTGGCATTGTCCTCCTGTGTTCGGGAGGTGGATGGACCCAGTGGTACCTTATCTACCTCCCGATGGGCTCCAGAATTGAAGAATGTTAATGAAAGCTAACTCTTCCTCTCCAGCCTTACAGTGACACTTATTACAATGAATCAAGTTTAAAATCACGTCCTGAAGACAAACCCTGGGTTCCCCCGATCGAAAAGTGACAGCTGGCACGCCACTAGAAAGGACTTGCACGCGTTTCCATGAAATTAATTCAAAGTAAAGGACTCTGAAAGAAAGGAAAGAGAAAGAAAGAAAACAAACAGACCATACCCACATCCTCTCCTTAAAATTAAACTTTCAGAAACCACATAAAGGAATAAGTGCAAAATGAGCGACCTCTGGTTTGGAGAGGAATGTCTCATCAAAAACCCTCTCGGCTTCAAAGTTTATTGGCCGTAAACTGACCAGCCCTCCCCTTAATGCTGTGGTTGCTCCTTGTGGAAGTCACAGGCACCTTGCAGCCGGTGGTGCCGGTTTATGGGGGTGAGCAGGGTGCTGCACGTCCTCATCCCATCCCACCACAGCTGCACCACCTGCATCTCCTGCACTTTCCCTCCGGGTGCCTTCTGCCAGGGGATATGAGGCATGTGTCACATCGGCACCACTAGGTGAACCTCCTTTCTCACACTGAGAGCCAGCAGCACCCCCAGATGAGCAGAGGAGGTGGGGAGGAGCATATCACAGGCTTCCTTGTACCATTTTCTCTCCTCTATCTGCCCCTCAACATGACCAGGTTGCACGGCCAGCCACAAGGCTCAGCTCTAACCCCAAAAGAAGCTTCAAATCCCGGGGATGGTCTCCATCCTACCATCTGCACAGTCCTTCTCCAACACCATGACAGCCCTGGGAAAAGGCAGAAGAAGCATGACTGCCAAGCCCTCTCTTTCTCCCAGAAAGTTCTGCTCTGCCCCACGGTGAGCCTGCAGCTCACGCTCCGCTCAGCCTGCACCGATCACCTACTTGTTAGAAATCCTCTCAGGTTTCACAGGCCAACGCTTGCCGGTGGGTTTCCACCGCCTTTCTGGGCTCTCTCACACATGCAAAAGGCCTGTGATGGATCAGGGACTCCACCATTCACCCTCCACTTTAAGCAAACCGTTCCTAATATACCTTTTCATACGTGAAGCATAATGAATGTACCTTTTCTTATGCGCGTACAATACTGTACTTTCACCCACTGGCAAAGAAGTTCGCTAAATTACTAAGAGCGTTTAAAGAGGTGGCATTCATTGTAATGTACAAAGGAATTTAAAGCACATTTACAAATGAATCGGCAGGCATGCCAATAAGAAAAACAAGTTTAAATGTGAAATTAAAAAATAATAATAATAAATTAATTAAAAAAAAAAATAAAAGAGGATTGCTTGAAATGATTATTACGATACCAAAACGTTTGTCCAATCCGCAGACTGAAAACTACTGAATTTCTCTTCATCTGCAATTCAGGTGACTGTGGTTTTGAAGAAACATTCTTTTCCTTCGTTTCCTTTTCCCCTCCCCAACTGAGTAATAAAACATAGACTAATTTAAATAAGAATCATTATGCTCAGAAGGCCTCCTCTGGCTGGAAGACTTTTGTTCCACATGTCCCATAATCTCACTCCCACATGACAGCTATAAGGGCGATGGTGAAATCAAATTCTACTATGGAATTTTCTTTTAGATATGGTAAAAACATGTATATCAGTTTTGAGAAAGAAGTCCTATAATTTAAGTAATGAAAGAAATACACTCATGAGAGAAAGCTCTTGACTTTGCTGCCCCGTTCCCTATATTTGTTTCCTCGCCCAGGTTGTTTCTAGCCTGTGAAAACCACTTTTAATTTTACCCATTTCTGGACATATCTGCCACATACACAAGTGAGATAGCAGCTAGGTTTCAACTTATCTCTCCTTTACCACCTCAGCAGCAGGTTTAAAATAGATCATGCTCCTTTAGCTGTGTGCAGCCAAGGTGTGTGTAACTGCTGCGCAGAGCAAAACTCAGTAAAGCAGAAGCAAGCCAGAGGCAGCTCGCTCCCATCTCCAGCATGAGCTTTTCCCATGCAGCATCGCATGGAATACTTCCTCTCACTTGAAACGCAAGAGCCGGAGCTGCTCTTGCACGTAATTCGCGACATGTGTTAGTGGCAAGGCAGCAGGGCTTGGAGCCTTGTTTTTACGCTGCCGTCGGGCACTTTCTGTTTGCTGTTTATCTGTTTCCTTAAAACTCCCACTGCCAGCCCTGCCCCGCTCACGGACAGCACGCATGTGGCACGGCGGCTCCCACGCACCTCCGCCGGTACAATGCCACTTTGTTCCACACACCACCACGCCTGTGCATAAAACCACATCCCCACATGCTTCACAGGTGCGCACGACGCACAACGATGTATGGCATGGCTTGCAGAGAGCTCCCAGTGGCACACCATCTATTTTCATACATGCTCTGGATCTTACGGCGTCAGCACTATGGTTGTTACATGTACAAAAATCTAAAAGACCCTTTTCTATTAATTTTAAATACGTTAAATACTCCCATCACCTCCCAGGCAATTGGGATGAGGCCCTAAGACTAGCTCGGAGCAGCGAGACGCCGAGTAGTATTTGGCATGAACGTATTTGTGGCTTGGTGAAATCCTACACACGCGCACACACACTACCCCAACTTTGCTTTTGGTGACATATCAGGGAAATGGCTATTTTTGCACTAACATTAAAAAAAAAAAAGCTCCATGAAATTATGCCCCATTTTAATGAAAAGGCGGCTTTGCTTGACAAAACATATGCATTTTATTAACAGTATTAATAGAAACAGGCCTGCTTTCAAACTCATGATGAAACGTGACAAAGCCTGGGGCCAGATTCTCAGCTCCACTTCAGACACCATCCAGTGGGACGGCCGCCTTGCCCCCAGAACCCCTCTTCTGGAAACAAAACACCTCCCAGCACACCACAAACACTCCCGAGGCAGAAGTTGGGTGAGATTCAGGTCCTACCTCAAGCGGAAGAGATGATCTCTACATTACAGGTCAGCCAAGACAGACATATATGGTGAGCCTATGTGTTGCTCGTGGTTGGCTTTTCATTTGTTTTAGGAATGCTTTCTGGTCCCCAAGATCAGCTGGTGAAAACCATGGGAATAATACTGAGCAGTGATGCCCATGCATCAACAGTAGTAGATGACAATGGTATCAGAAAGACTCACACACATGAAATCCCTGAAAGCAAGGCCAGATCTGACCAGAGAGGGACACTCTGTCCCACTGGAAGTTATGTGAGCAGCAATAAAGGGCACCTTGCACTAATCAAGGGGATTAAGCTGATGAGCACAGCACCTGAAACAACTTTGCTTCCCCACCTCCAGCCCTGGCAGAGAAAGAGGGCTCTCACAAGTAAATAAACCCACGCAGCCTTTTCCATTTTGATGTTTTCTTGCCATTTTATTAAGTTGCCGGGCACATAGAAGCCTTAACCCTGACAACACTCACAAGAAAACACCAGGCTTTGTTTTTTGTTGTCATTGTTGTTGTTGTTTTTCTCCTTACTTGACTTCTTTATTAAATGCTCTCTGGTTCTAAATGAGTGGGTGTCAGAGGTGCAGTATTTCACAGACCAGTGGGTCACCGCCTGATTTTGCACTGCATCTAGATATTAAGAGTTCCTCTTGTTACACTTAGCACACAGGAAAGTGAGCAGCTAGAGACGGTTCTCTAAACCGATCGTCTCTGGGCACATTTATTTTACCATGATGGCAATGAAGTAGCCCTTTATATATTTCCTATTGTCTTCAGTAGGGACACACTTCACTCGTAAGCTGATGCACAAAACCTGCCTGTTGGCCTACTGATATTTCTCTTGCAGTGAGCAAGCAGTCAATAACCTATTTTGAATATAACTTTAAAAAATGACATTACCTAAGAAAAAGCCAGTGCTGTTCCTGATGAAATATACCGTGGTGGGGCTGAAAAGTGCATGCAAAGCAAGCTGCATTATTAGAATGTTTAAATATTAATTATACCACTGTGTAGTAAAGATGATCAACTGTGAGCGTCAACTAATTTTCTAAAAGCTGCTATGTTGGATTTCATCTAAACTTCTATTGTTAAGCTAAAAACTAAAAGCCCAGCAAGTTTAGTCTACTGGAGTGTGTTTATTTTTATTGGTTTCTGCATAATTTTTTTTTTAACATAAACCAACTTTAACCCCTTTACTGTAATCTCTGCCAGTGGAACTCCAATAGCACATCATAAAATTCCTATAATTCTTCAAAGCGATGTAGCTGGAAAAGAAAAAACACGGGCACTTTGCAACAAACGCCAACTACGAGATCCAGCCAATTAAATTTAACCCTTGCAAGCTCGTTCTGCTGACGATATATGTACAGATATACATTTTGCCTTCCCCGAGAGCGGCTCCCGCTGCGAGCAGCCTCGTTCCATTGCGTGAAAAATACCGCTCAGGTGGTACCTAGCGCGGGCGTGTGAGAGAGGCTCAGCAAACAGATGGGGAGGCAGATGTACAATGCTACATAAAAGTAGAGAGACTTATCTTATTTGAACGCCTTAAGTGATGGAGCGCAGGCAGCACGGGAACTGGCAGAGGGTGGGGAGCAAAGAGTTAAGTGAAAAATGACTGTCATTTTTCTCTCCGCGAGCAGCGATTGCGTCCTCGGACTTTTCAGACGAGACACAAGACTCGAGTGAGAGAATCACTTTGAGAGTCCTACACGAAGACAAAGAAATTGTGTGTGCCGAGGCTTGCAGGCTTCGTTCCGTCACTCATGGATGCTCTGCCAGGATTTCCCACCTGAGACAGATTGCGACGCGTGTTCGAATCACTCATGCACAAGAAGCAATACACAAGTTCAGTGTAAAGCCACTTTAAAAGCTCATCGGGTGCATACTTTACTTGTACAAAATACCTTATTCATGATGGAGCAGTGAGGGCCTAGGTAATTACTTGAATCAAGGTGGCCTCAGAAGTGTTTAAATCTACAAGGACACTTAGAGCATGAATAATGCAAAATAATTTGCATCTAAATTTTTTAAGTGTTCTTTATTCAAAAACTAAAATGCAGTTCCGATTAAAGTTTGATGAGTGAAAGCTGAGCACTTCATACCCACTGTGAAACGTCTCCTATTTGTGGAAATTATTTCAGACAGTGGTAAAGGGACAAAAGAGATCAAAAAAAAAGTTGGTGATTAATCTGCATTACTTTTAAGCCACCCTTATTTCGTGATGTTCGTCGAGTAGAAAGTCAATTTTGGGACTTGCTGGCCTGATACCATCCACGTCTCACCCCTTTAAAGCAGCAGCATCGGAGGCACGGACCTCATTATTAGCCAAAGAGAATAAGTATTCTTTTGCGTTCGACGATAGCGCAAAGCAGCTCGTGGCTCTGAAATTTGTCCAGTATCAATTAGTGCAATTAATCTCTCCTCTGATGCCGTCAGCTCTTTGGAAAAGCCTTACATGCAGAAAGACCCTGGTTGCCTCTCACTCCGTGTGCTCATAGGACGCAGGCTTACATTTCTTCACTTGGAGCGCGCTGCATCCCTTTCTTCTGAGTTTACCATTGACAGCATAAACTGCTGCGTGCATCATCAGTTCAGCACTTTATTATATCATCTCCATTTCTATTTTAGAACGTGTTGAGCAACCCCCATAAAAACTGTTAAAGAGGAAGGAGTGAACAAGACAAATGTTTTGTAATGCGCTCGCTGAAAATTCTGCCTGGGCTGGGAGCAGGGGAGAGAAAGGCAGAGGGAAGGAGTGAGGGGAAGCCTGCAGAGAACAGTCACATGCTTCTAGAGGGAAGCTCCCATCCCACAGCTTGGCTCCCTCTGCAAAGGGACCTTTGGGGAAGCAGCAGAGGAGCACAAGGGATGTTTTCCCACAGGCGGGTTGGGAAATCAGCTGGGATCCACCAGGTTAGGTTCTGACACTTAGTTAAAGTTTTAAGCTCTGGCTGCCTGAGAGCTGCTCAACTTTAAAGGCCTCTTTGCAAAGGAAAACCGTTTTCCTGCTGCAGCCCTTATAAAGAGTAAGGACTTCCAATTTATTGCCAGCCCGAAAGCTGGCTGCCACTTTATTGGACTTTCAGATGAGTGTGCTAGCCACGCTTTCTTAGTGAGAGTATCTGCTATGTTTTCTTGGATTTTGAACAATGAGAACATTTTTTTAACTCGTTGAACAAAGATTTCCCCAGCAACAGACCCCCTGCTCAGCAGGTCACCTATCTTTGCGACAGTTTTTCTTTTCCCACGCTAACCCTAGGGCTCATTTGCATAAGGTCTCTGTTGTGACAATTAGTTTCAGGTGAGCTGATTTCTATGAGGTTTGCCCAAGACGATACACAAGCTCTGGGCCTCCCTGATCCCGGCCCTAATTGCGACTGACTGGCACCAGACACAATCACCCTCTTGATTCAGCAAATTGTCCTGCAAGTAGCTTGTTGTGACCCCGCAATGCACAAATCATATCATGTCAGCCCGGCATAGTAAACAGTGAATAAAGCAAATTCAAAAAAGCTTTCATAATAGCACCTCCATCTTCTAGCCCCGGTGGGCAAGATGAATACAAATTTAAGCTGTATCATATCTGCGCGTTGGTGGAAAGGATGCTGCTGCCCCAGCAAACAACTTGGCTGCCTTGTTTTTTCTTTTTTTTTTTTTTTTTTGGTTTACTTTCTAATTCACTCTGGGAAACAAACAAACAAAAAAAAATTCGACATTTCCTCACTCTGACACCTGGGGAGAAATCCCCCAGGTAGAAGAGTGGGGTGGCTGTGAACATTTCCCAGCCAGTTGTTTTGGAAGTGAGCAATATGCTCCTCCGTCGTTTCCACAGCTACAGGGCACATCAGTAATGCACATTAGCTGGTTCCCAGTAGTCTCTGCTCAGTTTAAAAAGCAGCAGAAGCCACCAGTGTTGTGGCACCGCAGGTCTGGGAGTCTGGAGAGGAGCTGGGTGGCTGCGGTGCAGGAGATCTTTGCAGGGGGACCTCACCCTGCACCACTTCCCACTTTAGCAGGGCATTAGCACCAAAGAAGTTGGCCCAGAATTCGCTTGGGTATTGACCAGTCCGTCAACATCAATCAGGACACACGCAGCCTCAGAGGTGGGCCAAGAATAAATAAATAAATAAAAGGAGCTAATAATGAATAAAATGCAACAAATACAATACTTAGCAGTGATGGAGAAATACCCTCCACCAGGCCAGGGCCGTCATGCTAACGACAGTGCTTCTTTTATCTCTGGTGAACTCTGATTTCATTCCTTTGAGTCACCGTTTTTGTGTTCTTTTTTGTACGGCACTCAGCTCTTTCCTGTAGGACCTGCGACCCATGCCCCGTGAACGTGAGTCAGGACAGGCTCCAGATTTCTGCTTTTAAATGAAGTCCAATTTGCAAAATGTCATTCACTACGGGGGAAAAAGTTGCTGCCCTGTGTAGGGCAAACTCAAATTTGGGCAGGTAAACCGAGTCACTGATTTTAGAGAGGATGTGCAAGGGCAGGATCAGGCCCACTGAACGTGTTGCAAAATAATTATTATGTGTATTAGATCAGGCTATTAGTTTTGGACTACTTTTAATCTCCTGGGGAAATATGTATTTACATTTTCTTTTTCTTTACCCGATGCAAATTGCTTTCTCAAATAAATAGTTATGTTAAAAACCCTAGTAAAAATGTGTTTCAAAATTATTCACTGAACATGGCCAGTAGCCAGTGCAAAAGGTCAGCCTGCCAGCTCCAGCAGCTTTGAGCTATGGTCAAGGTAAATATATACGCAAAAGAGCATCTGAAACAGTTCCTTTCTGTTAACCATGCAACCTTATAGGATGATTGTTGGAAAAAAAATAGGGGAGAACAAATCAAAATATCACCTCTCTGCTGAGAACAGCAGCGCCAAGTTTTATCCTTAATTGTGGGGCAACAGACTCAATTCTTCTCATACGAGTCAGTTGTATTGGTTGAAAAGTTATTAAATCTCCTGGTATTACTGCCTACGTATGTCCAGAATTAATTAGAGCAAAGTGGGAAATGCCCCTCAACCTGCAGTGCCATCCCTGCCATCCCATGGCGTCATGGTCTCCTGAGCTCTCCAAGCCTAACACAGATATATTCCTTGCTCTCCATGCTGCCAGATGTCATACTGACAGAGAAACAGAGCAGGCCATGACTCATGAGACTTGGGTTGGTTCTTCTCATGGTGGTGGGAACACACTCCTGTCCGTTTGGGTCCCATTCAGCCCTCCTGTTGCTTTCTATACATGACAGAGGATGCTCAAGGAAGGCAGAGTGCTCAGCACCCTACTGCCATAAAAATCTCCATGGGCATTTGGGCCACGACAAGGGTATCATACCGTAGTCACTGTAAAAACCCCACTGGGGCCTGACTTTGTGGTATAACCCCATCATTTTGTGGGATAACTCCATCACTTTGTGGGAAAACCCCATCCCTCCCTTCCCCAGCCATTGCCACGATGGTGGCGGGTCCAAAGGTGCTCATCCATAGCTCGTGAGCGTGCTGGGGCATGGCTGCAGATGCAGAAGGAGTGCCCCCTGAAGCTTTGCCTGCTCTATTTTTAAAATGCGTGGCATTTTCATTTTGTCCAGTGTTGGTGCTAATGTTTTCTCCCCCTCTTGCAACACAAACCATGCTTTTACGGTTAAAGTAACGCAACAAGCTGACGTTGAACTTTAACCTTCAGGAACTCTGCTTCCAATGTCAGGCAAAACTTTTAGATTTTTAAGTAAATAAACAGTTGATTCTGACAAAAAAAATGACTATTCCCTGAAGGGACATTTTTGTGAAACCGCGCCAGGTACAAAAAAATGTATATTTTTTGGCTTGGTCATGAAACTGTCAAAACACAACTCTAACATGTTTTGCTGCATATGTAATTTTTTTCCCACAGCTCTTTCCGAGCAGTGCTTAATTCCAAATTCCTTCCGCACCCAGCTCTTGCAAGGGAATCGATAGCCGCATGGGAAACTCAGGCAAAGCTCATAGGTAAGGGAGGTGGAACTGCCAGGAGAAAGAAAGAGGATGGCAACAAGACAAAGCCCGGGAAAGTTGGTAAAAATTTCCCCTAAATTATGCTTTCAGGGTGAAATTCACCCTGAGAAAGGAGCTCTGGGGATCCAAGCAGTGAGCAGCAGGTTGTTTGCAGGCCCTTGGTACAGGGGCTGAGTTTCACCCTCCGTGCTTAGGTACCTTGCTTTCATTTTATTTTTAACCACACTGACTTTCTCATACACATGTATATGCAAATCCCAAAGTATCTCGATCAAAGTTGTGATTACAAACTTCACGTTTGCTAAAAACAGCTATGGCACCGATCTTTAATATAATAATATATTTTCCTGAATGCCTGAGCTGTTTCATTCCCAGCAACTGAAACAGAGACAATTCTTTGTATGCTGAAGTGTGTAATTATCGTGTATCCAAAAGGGAGGGTGTAATTTTCACATCTGATTACAAGGGAAGAGCGTAAGTGAAGCTGCCTTGGTAAACTTACACTTGTTTACATAGAGCAATACCTTTGATATTAAAAACTCCAAACATGTAAAATGCTGGAAAGAATCAAGATTGTCATGCACCAAAGCTAAACAACAACAACAACGAAATAATATGAAAAAAACAAAACAAAACCCAAAGCATTTGTTTTGGCGTAGCTACAAATGAAAAGTCCATTCTTCTGAACTTGTGCTGGCCCTGCTCACTTGAGATGTTTGCTAAGAAGACTTCAAAATTGTTTTTGCACAGTGTGCTGTACTTGTCGTGTTGAAGGTTAAGAAGTTAAAGCTCCGGCTTTAATTTAAAAAGGGGAACTTCAAATGTTTCTGCTGTTTATAACTCTATTTGGTCAGTTTAAACTAGAGAAATGCTTTTCATATTTGACTTCGTCTTCACAGAATTTACTTCTCCTAAACGCGACCATTTGCTTTCAAGTTGCATTTTCTTTTCTTTTTTTTTCTTTTGCATTTTTCAGCTCCCTCCTATTTTTTTCTCTTTCCCTTTTCTATTTTTTTTTCTTTCTTCCTCATGCACACATTCACAGACACCCAGACCCTCACTGCTGATTTACCTTTGATAAACAAGCTGCTGCTTATGTGAAATTATTATTTTTTGGCCACATAGGCAAAGATGGTATCAAGGAAAGACCGAGCTGTTACAGTGAATATCACTTACCAAGGAGATTAAAGATAAGCAGAAAGATCACACTACAGGTAGAGGGAAAAAAAGAAAAAAAATGCTGAAAAACCAAAAATGATATCAGAAAGCTTTTGAAATGATGTAAAAGTGAGATTGCTGAGGAGTTACTGTAGCATTTTTAGAAACCATTAAAAACTGTCTGCGTGCACTGGATGTCAGAGTGTGATAGTCTCATTGCTTCTGCTGACCAGGAAGGAGAAGAGGAAAAGGAAAGAGATAAAGAAAGAAAATTATTTTTAATATATGGATGATAAAAAATGGCATCATTAACATGTGCAACATCTGTGAACAGGGCTATGAGACCCTGCATTCTGAAGAGTGCTCTTTTGCTCCCTTTACTCTCTTACGCCATGTTCTCTTTCAGAACATCCTGTCCATAGGAAAGAAATACCTACCAGGACAACTAAGGGTTTTGAAAAATAAAACATAACCAAGTAATAGCAGCAATTCGAGTTAAGGATGTATTCAGTTACTTTAAAAGTGTTTTTGTCTTGTGCAGAAAGACACAAATGCAAGGGCTACCAAAAGCAATTTAATACCAGGTGGGGGTTGACATTAATCTTTTATGACAATAATATTGTGGTGTTAGAGTAGGGCAAAAATGAATATCTCCTTGTGCACATAAACGCTTCCCATAGAGTCTGTGCCTGTCTCAAAAATACACGGATAGAATTGATGTATAGCCTCAAATTCATAATGAATATGATTATATAAATAGCCCTCAGTCGTGCACGTAACCGCGGCCGACCTCCCTCTGCTTCCCGGAGATATGATCCGGGCTCATCACCCCGGCCCCATTCCTCAGGGCAGGATGCCCTGAGCTTGGTCCTGCATCATGGCAGTGCCCAGACTGCGTGGGCACGCCAGCGGTGGAGGTAGCATTCACGTCCTTAAAACAGCAAATTAATGTCTGTGGCACACTAATCAATGTTGGGTACACTTCGCATTTTTCACTGAGTGGTTAGAGTACATTTGCTTATATTTTGCACTATTTTAATTTAACCATATTGATCAAACTGAACACTCAATAAGACCCTAGGCACCTTAGCCTTATTAAAATTAGTCAACTTGAAGTAAGCGAGCTGAGGAAGTAATGGAAACTATTCAGGGATTTAAATACAGCGCAGCCCACTTAAATAAATACCTGTTAATGAAATAAATCTGTATATGCACATATTTTCTCAGAAACAAATGATTAAGGGGCCCTTCAGAAGTGTGCAGCTCACACAAACCCCCTCTTTCCACAGAGCAGCACTCCTGGGGCCTGGCTGTGCTCGCAGAGTTAAACTTGGGGAATCTGTGCTGACCTTTTTTCACCACAGCAGTTATCATTCTTCAGAGTCTTGCAGCGTCACGACTTATAAAAACGTCCCTAATTAACCTGCAAGTAAACACTATTGTGGTTCTTTGGTAGCTCTCCCATTTGCGTTTATCCCAGAAAAAACATAAATCATCCGTGCCATCGCCCAGACGGGTATATCTGGGCAGCCAGAGAAGACAAAAACCATTTAACTAACTTGACTATGCAATAGGGCAAAAAAAAAAAAAAAAAAAAAAAAGTCAGACTGCTTAGACTTCAGGAATAACATGTTTTCCTCTTCAGAAACTTGTACCATTTTTTTCAGCGGGGCTGAGAGGCATAATTAGAGCACTAACTCCAAGGCTTGACTGGAGCGGTGATTTGCAGCGCAGCTCCTTTTGGCACCTCTACGGAGCTCAAAATATTGTTTTTGAAAGCATAAATGTTGTTCAACAAAAACGGGATATTGGACAACATCTTTAACTGATTCATGCCCTCTCATCTCTGAGGGGCTGAACTGTGTGCTAGTATCTTATTTTGGTTGGAGAGGAAAAAACTGCAGCGTGCAGCAAAGTCTTCCTGCAAAACCTACGACTGAATTAAGCTAAAAAGTAGGCGCACAATCTGCGGAGGTTTCCATCCTCCCTTCATGGGGGCTGCCTTTGGAGGTCTTTGTATGCTCATTTTTTTCCTCTAGTCCAATAAAAGATATTAGCTCTTTTCCCCCAAGCAGAACCCCTCTCATGAATCAGGTCCTCCGCTTGCAACTAGTGTGATATTGCTGGCCAGGTTTCACCCCAGTAAAATTCTAATCTATACTTTGTCTTTTAGAATTAAGAAGAAAATGCATATCAGCAGAATCTCCTCTCTACTTTATTTCATTTATAAATTACGAGAATGATGCTATTATATATTATTAATTTCTGCTGTTCTCCAACTCGGCTGCAGCAGTGAGCTGCGGATGTTGGAACGGTGTAATTATGTTCTAGTAGGGCAGCCATCCGTTTCCTTTCAAAAATTTACAGGATTCTTAATCATGCTGCTCATTTGGGTGCGCAGTAGCGAGGATGGCGAAACACAAACAGGGCACGTTCGTTTACACAGGAACACCTGCTTAGCATGATAGCAGATGTCAGTCAGCAAGCAGAACACAAAAGAAAAATATCAACAACAGCAAACTAGGAGCCTTTTGCAACTCAGTCGCCAGGAAATCTCGTTGGTGGGAAGCGCTGTGGTGAGCGGAGCAGAGACATGGCGACAAGTTGGGAAGTCTCACCCAGCATCCCCCAGGAGCAGGTTGAAAAACGCAGGGTGACGTGGTATTTCACAGTGCATTTCTCACCCAAAAGGAGTCAGTTTACTTGAGGTTTATGTGGAAATTTCACTAACCATCGTGCAGAGATCATCACAAATAGGTGGTAGTTTTGATGACTGCAGAGAGGCAGGTGAGCGCAGCGCAGTGCTCTGTACACAAGGGTTAGCAGCACTCCTGTCACAACCACCGATGCTCCAGGCTTTATAGTCTACCTCTAAAATACTCATTCCAAGCAGCGCCTTGGCGTTCCTATCTCAAATTGAGAGCATGTGATTTTATTTTTTTTTTAAACTTTTAGAGAATAGGACAGAGTAAATGAAGGAGGGAGGCCAGAGGGTTCCGACCTCCCCTCCCGATGCTACGCGTCCAACTTTACAGGCAGGCATCAATAGTCCCTCCACGGTACATGCAGTAACTACTTTTCTACAGGATTGTTAGTATTCAGAGCAAGTCAACTTGCGTGGGTCCGTGCATTAAGGACTCCCTAAGTATGCATTGACTTGATACCCAGTAATGGCTTCTAAGGAGCCGTTATATAGTACCGTGTCAATGATCCGTGCGCTGAGGACTCCCTAAGTACGCATTGACACGATAGACCGGAACGGCTCTGAAGAAGCCGTTACGGTCTATCATGCCAATGATCTGCGGATATTGGCAGTGCCTCCTGCACTTCTGCAGAGATTGTAAAAGTCTCTGAAGAAGCTGTTATGATCTCAGTGGAAGAACCATCCATCAGGGTGACGACGGTGTTTTGTTTTTCCATTTTTCCACCTTGTCATTGGGAAGCTTTCGCTTTTACAGTTGGATTCAAAGAATGGATAAAACAGAAAGACTGCCCACAAAGGATGTAGCCAGGATCAGAATATGACCTCTGCTTTCATTAGTTCTAGGTGTTTAGTTCCAGCTGACGTGCTGGGAGGTCTAGGCCAGCCCCTCTTACTTTTGTTTGCTCACATCTATACACTGCTTCTCCAGAGAGCAGGGAAGGGGATGAGGTCCTTGAGCAGATATGGCAATGGGGCTTGGGAGATGTTAATTTAGAGCATTCAGAACTGAGGCATGTCCACCATCTCATCACTGCTGGTTATACCTTACACGCTCCAGCATGCAGGCAGAGCTATGATGGAAGGAAGTCTTGCCCTTCAACCTCCTGCTGTTCTCTAAACTTTAATCTGCTCTATTTCACTTCTGCATATGTATTTCAGTTCTGAAGACACCTGCTTGGCAGAGGTCATCTGTGTTTTCTACACTGACACAGATTTCTGCTTAAACACTCTGAACCCCTCTGAACGCAGGAAGAATTTCTATGTAGAATAAAGTTTTAGTTCATGCTGAGTCTGTGACCATAGAGCAATACCAAACCAGGTCATACTGTCTGATCAGTTCCTCCGTATTCTTGCAGGGAAGACCAGACTTCTTGTTATTTCACGATCAGTTCACACACATATTAGGGGAGATGTGTAGAATATATACAAAAATAACGTGTACTTCATCTATTTTCAACAGGGCTGACTAGTACAGTAAGTCATTTAAGGTCTGAACTAGCATCCACCAAGGCTGGAAGGATGGCTCAGGGTTAGCATACTGCTTCAGAAATGTTTCAGCCACACCTTGTGGAAAGTAGAGATCTTCAAGCAAGAAAAGTAAGAGTTAGTGGTCAGGTTGAGGCAGAGACCCAGTGTATAGCTGGGTTGGCCTGAAGTAGGTGAGCTCAAAGAAAAAGAGAAGGCAAAAAAGACTTGGGGAGCAGTGGCTATTGACCCTAGTGATTTCCTTCTTCAAAACTCAGCTTTAATATTTTCAGATGGGTTTCCAGAACACTGGAGTTGTTGCTACCATCCCTAACTAGTGAATTACGGACAGTATTGCTGAATCAGTGACTGCTTTGGTGGTATTCATTATAAAACTGGAGTTGCATTGAAAGCTGTAGCCATCAGGTCCATAGCAACATCTCCAGTGAGCAGAGGAGAAAGCACAAAGTGATATCTACTTCAGGCAGTAGGCAAACTCGGCTTTCAAGAACACATTCCCCAAGCCAAGTGCCTTTCAGGTAGAGGTGTGCATAACTTACTCTGGAAAGCTACAGTTTCTCCTCGGCTAAGCTCCTTCCTATCAAGGGAAAAACTTCAGTGGCCATCATTAATCCCTCAAAAAGGCATTTTTGGGACTTAGAGCCTGTTTTGGGCAGCCTCAATAGAGGGCAAGTACTTCCTCGCACCCCAAATTCCACCCAGCGTCATCCTCCATGCTGCACATTGTGAACCTGTATGAAAAGTTTGGTTTCGAAGTCTGGGCAGCTGAAGACTGCTGTCCCTTGGAGAAACCAAGCCTCGCGTTAAATTCAGTCATCTGGCTTTTAGAATTCCAGTGAGAAGAAAAGAGAAGACGGTGCTTTACAGCGATTCAGACCATGTTTCACACGGGACCTCCAACACAATCTTGCCAGTTCCTCACTGTAAGATAATGGCTCTGTGTCGCATGCTGAGCTCTTAGCTGGAAACCCAGGTACAGGTTCTAAAAGACCTCAAATATTTTCATTCAGCATCTGGGATGCAAACAGGCATTGGTCTCCTTCCATGAACGTATTTTTTAGTACCGTTTTTGCATGGTATAATCGACGCCGGGCGGTTTTTACCAACTGCGGCTTAAGAGGAAGGCTGACACAATGTAATGTTTTGTGTCTTTTTTTGTCCGTGTAAACTGGCCGCTGAAAAGGTGCAAAGCGCTGGCAAAGAACATTTTCTAAAATTCAAAGCCTTTTAAGAAAGGTACACAATGCAGGAATACGCAGCTGCAATTTTAAAAAGGCGACTGTTCCTTTAATGCCCAGCTGGTCCTGAGATGTAATAAAATTGACATATTGATTCCTTTGAATTTACAAATGCCTGTTTCATAAACTCCATCTCCAAAGCCTAGGCATCTTTAGAGCACTGTCATTTTTTTCTCCAAATGGATCAATTATGTGCCCACGTAATCCTGTTACCTGTGAAATCCATGCATACTTCTCCCATTTGCTGCAGTTCCCAGGCGGACAAACTTGCATTATGTACGCATAAACAAACAGAGCATTTTCCTGATATTAGGGATTGTTTTCAAAGTGAAAAGCAGTCTCCTGGGTCCTTTGCTCAAAAAAACATACATAGTGTGGTGTTCCTCCAAGTAACCTCGCTGCACTATATGTATAATTATTACACGACACAGCGAATCATTAAAAAAACATAGAGCCCCGCTATCTTAAATGCTTCAGCTGCAGAAAGGCACCGGCCCTTTGCAGCCAGCCCTCATTTTTCTACTGAATCAAACTTTTCAGTCCCTCAACCACCTTTTTTCTTCTCTTAGTTTCATCATTATCACCGTATCTGCGAGGAAATCATTCTCATCCTCAATGCCCCTGCGTGATTTCTCTACCTGAGGAGCACCCAAAGCTGCAAACTTTGCTGTGGAAGTTTGGGGCTTTGGGGTTTTACTTGGGGAATAATTCATCCTTTTGTCACGGCGAGCACCTTTCCACCACTCTCATGCACACGTACACACACAGAGCCAAGCAGGCATTAACCTGCAAACCCACCTCTTCTGCATATAAATGCATCACACGCACGGCGATGCCCATATCCTGTGGCATGTCATTTGTATGAATATATACCGTGTGCATAAACAGATTTTTACACACAGACACACACACAATCTTCCGATATGAGCAGAGAAAAAGGGAATAAACGTGTTTTCTCTACGAAGTACCGTGTATATACATAGATCTGAGTTTTCATTCTTTCAGGCTACGCTGTATCTGATTTTCTACACTTCGCTGGGCAACCAGCAGTTCAGTTACACCACAATTGCACTGTACAGTTTGCCTCTAAAAGGTTCCAAAAATTAAGGAGCTTCCTGCCTGCTGCACGACCTGCTCACCCGAGGAGCGGGAGGACATACCACGGGGATGGCACTGGAAAATACCCCACGCTCACATCGGGAGCCTGCACAAGTGGTCCAACACACCACTGCCATTGTGCAGGAGTGGGTTTAAAGATAAATGGCTGCGTGTTAACCAGATTTGACATGCTGCACAAAAGCAGCCACCTTTGGTCCCATGACATAGCCAAACAGAAAAAACAACAAGCAATCCTGGCAAAGATGTCCGACGTGAATAAAAGCACGACAATTTGTCACATCAGCGGTACAAAATGGTTCAGGCTCTGGGGCTTGCCATGGGACGGCAACGGTGAGGAGTGAGGAGAGAAAGCCCATTGGGGTGGCGGAGGAGTTAAAGTCGAGAGAAGCTCCAGTAGTTGCAGAGGGGAAACAAAGGGGGTATTTTCATTTTGCTCTTTCCGAAGAACGAAAATAAATAAATAAAAAGGAAAAAAAAAAAAAAAAGAAAGCTTGTAATTAATTAAATCAAGAAGCTCATTTATTCTGAGAGGTGATTGGCATCTGACTTGCGATGTAGTAATATTTATGTCTACTTTCTATTTTGGGAGAACACGACGCCACTTTCCCCCTGCTGCACTTCCACACCACCACAATGGCCATGCAGGAGGCATCAGGCAACGAGCACTGCCTGCCAGGGGCCTGCTCATGCTGTGCTCCTCGTGCCACCGGGTCTGCACAGACCCAGGAGATGCAGTATGGGTGAGGAGTGAGGTGTGGGAGCAGCACCTGATGCACATGGGAGATGGAAAAGAAAAAGGCAAAACTTGCATTCTCTCTGACGAGGCAGAATTCCCACCCCAGCCTGCCCCTGCAGCTTGCCACTAACCCCACAGGCACCAAAGCTCTGCTGGTCCCTAGCCACTGTTGCTCCATCCCTCTAGGCCAGGTTTGTTCCTCTGCAGGTCCCTAAATATTTAGACCTAATTGTACAGCTCTTACATTGAAAGAAGAACTTCCAACGCCTCGGTGCAGCTGCTTGCTAAGCTCCACGTTTTAAAATACCTTTCAGTCAATAATCATCATTGCTTCAGTGATTACTGCTGGCTCCTTTACACTCAGTGGCAGAAAGCTTTGGGGGGGTGGGGGGGAGGTTAAAAGCAATATTGCACTGTAAATCAGAGTAATCCGTTGTGTGATAAACTCAGAGAGTTGGGCTGTGAGACGCATACGCTCCCACTTTCCTCGGCCAAATTCCTTGGCTCCCCATTGCCACAAGAGCTCGGTGCCACACTCACCTTGCCCACCCGCGGCAGGGAGAAATGGGGAGAGGTGGACAGTGGAGCAGCACTGAGCTCACCTCCAAAACGGAGAGAAGAAATGTGAGTGTCAGCCGGAAGAAAAGTTCATTATTGCGTGTCAGGGGGAAATTAATAGAAAGGGCCGCAATGGTTAAATTACATGGCTAACGCGGTCGTTCTGCACAAGACGAGCTTGCTTTAATTAAAGCACATCCTGCTCAAAAGCCACCGTTCCAGCAGCCTGATCCCAACACCTGCATGCCCTTGCTCCAGCCACGCCACCGTGCTCCTTCTGCGTGGAGACACGGGTAATGCAGCGAGGGCTCCGCGGAGCGCGAGGACCGCCCGAGTGATGGCAACACAGCACTGCACGCCTGGCGTCTTGCTGACTGTCAAGAAGATTTTAAATCTTTAATATCTGCTTGTTGTCAGGTTCGCCGCCAGCTCTCTCTATCTGTGTTTCTCGTTCGGAATTAGTATCACTCATTTGCAGCCTCAAAGTTTAGAGCAAGCACCGAAATACCGATAAACAAAGTTCATCGCAGGGAAGATCTCTGTATGCATAACCCAGTTAATTCCTGTACGGTTGCGGGATGGGATCTGAAAGGCGCGTTTAAAGCTAGAGCTTTCACAGAACTCATCAGCACCACTGAGGCTCTTCTGTACTAATTTGAAACAAGAAATCGTTAGGATTTCTGTGCCATATTAGCATCTCTTTTATTTCGCGCTATCCGTGCTGCGCAGTTTCAACTCACTGCAGGTTGCCGTTACTTTTTTGAATGCCTCATCGTTCCGTATCCGCAGGCGGACAGAGTTACCGGGCACTCCGATCCACATTTTTGGCCTCTCCAAAGGCTGAGAGCCAAGCATTTGTTTCCTCCAACTCCAGCTGATGCCACCACGCACGTAAGCGCATAGCTCCCCAAAGTGCGGAGCCGAAGCCCCGTGCCACCCATGGCAGCGTTTGCTGCGCATGGGGGGGGGGAAAAAAAAGAGATGTGTAATGCACGGATTGATTTTCAAATTACCTCAATATTTTGAAAACATTTTCACCTGCATGCTGAGAATGCTAAGAATAGGCAGGAAGGCAATTGTGCATTTGCACAGCCTCCGCTGCATTCATTTATAAATTACCTCATCACTGACTGAAATTAACACTGATTCTTACAGGCAATTTCTCAATTTCCAATGCTAATTACATTTTTTTTACTTTTAAATTCTGTACCACCTGTTTTGGGCAAGACATCTTAGGCAGCGCGACCACATTTAATCACAATTTTAATTAACCGCCCTGTAGATGTGAAAAAGAAGCAATTATAATGTAGATGAATGATGATTTTTCTGCATTAAATTGTTTTGTTTCCCTGGTATGTTGATTGTAACACAGCACACAAATACAGTAACTGTACAATTTTTTTCTATTGTAATTTAGTAATTGTTTTTGGAAAACCAGTTTGGGAATGAGTGACTTCATCTGTTTACAAATTGATTGATACTGTTAACTCACTGATTGCTGCAGCATACATTTTGTATTGCACAGCCTAGCATAAAATATAATTAGGCGTGCACAGACTTTGCAGCACCATTTTGGGATCTGAAAATCAACTGTAGCTGAAGTGTGTTTTCCTTGAGCATCCTCGCATCAGCCGGGGCTGATGATACGATAATCAGCAAACAATGGGCTTTTCCCATTCCACCGCTCGGAGAAACCCTTGGATTTAATCTGATAGCTTCATGGTGTAAGTTTCTCAGATTGCACTATGCCAGGCTGGGAGCTGAGGGCTGGTAGGGCGGCAGCCTGCCCAGCTTGCTCAGATTCCTATCGGCAGGAGCATGCAAGGGGTGGGGAGGAACAATGGTGGTGGGCACAGAGTAGGGCACATGCATGCTAGGCACCCGCTGTCTCTGGTTGAGGGGGATAAGATCTCGTGAGTCATGGCTCGGATCTTCCAAGTTGTATCTATATATACTTCGGGGCTCTGAGACGCTGCTGGCTGGAGGGGAGGGGACAGAGTGGAGGGGAGGTGCCACCATGGGTGGGATGGGGCACAGGGAGATGGGGACAGGGCTGGTGGCAGATCTCCCCATCGCAGTCCCCTCTGCAATCAGCACGTGTGCTCTGAAGGCGCTAGAGTTTGCCAAGACAAGACAAGTCATAGGGTCATAGAGTCATTAAGGTTGGAAAAGGCCACTGAGATCACCTAGTCCCATCAGCCCATGTCACGTCCCATCGCCACCACACCTGCCATGTCCCCACGGAGATGGGACAAGGAGGATCCGGAGATGAGGTCTGGGGACACCTTTGGGGTTCCCTAGTCTCATCTGCTGGCCTGCTCGCTTTATAAATAGTTGTCAAGAGGGTAGGACATAAAGTCTACTGTTTGGTAGGTGATTTCAACAAGGATCCAGCTATCCATACATAAAAGACTCTATTATCTCACCGCGGAAGAGATTTACATGCGTAACTCCCATTAACTCTTATGGGACTTAGGCACGTAAATCTCCCATGCATCTAGGGAAGAATAGACCACATAAGGTCTTGTGATCTGTACTGCAAGGTTTAAGTCCCTTTCATTTATAAAGCTACACAAAAATTAACCATTAAAGCTTCTCCAGTGCAAGCTGTCCCCCTACATATATCACCCAGCTCTGTTTGAAGTGCTCGATGTAAACGCACGCTGAGAAAAGGTACGGGGGAAAGCAAGCCCATTCATTTCAGTTAGTAAAACTGTCATAGTTGAAAGGAAGCAGACTGAGGGCAGGTAGAAAAATTGTACAGGTTTTGCCCAGCAGATTCAATTTCAGATTTAGGCTCGCAACGGCACTGTTTGGAGAAGGAATACTTTCATTTTGCTGGGCGCTCCTCCCCCCCTCCTCCTGCTCTCTCTTCCATCCCCACTCAGAGCCCTCAAGTGAAGCCCCGTGCCTTGGCCAGAACAACCCCGAGTGGCCGGAGCGATACAATCTTTACACAATCAAACAGAGATGCTGCATCTACTAAGGAAAAATAAATAAATCTTTTTCTTTCATAAACTTGTTTAAGCCGAAATGTTCATTGGTAAGCCCATAAAAGTGGGAACATCTGTGCTCCTGCTGGGATTTGATGCCTCACCACAAACCCTTCCGTAAGCACTTTGTCCCTGTGTGGAACAAAGAGGAGCGTACCTGCCCCCAGCCCAGGCTGAGGGCTCTGTCTATCCCTGCACCCTGACCTGCAGCGCTCCTCCAGCCCAGAGCTGCGGCCCAGGGCTCCCTCACTAACTAACCCCTGAGCAAACCTGGGGAGAGGTTACAAAGACAGCGAGGAAGGGGAAAAAACAATCAACTTCCTACAGGCAGAGCCTATGGCATCTCTGAAAGACAACAATCGGAACCTAAATATAGCTCCGTGTGCTCAAGTTTTCTCCCGATGTACCGCTGAGACACAAAATCGTGGCCGCCCGACCAATACATGTTCTAATCTTAATCCCGTTTCCTGCTCCCTTCTGCCAACTTAAGCCTCCTTTCCTCCTGCCCTGTGCTCACAGGTATTTGGGGATCGCCCTTCATCCCACTGCCTCTTGCAGAGCCCATCCATCCGCGCACGGGGCCACCTTTCCCTAGGAGCTTATGGGAAAATCCACTGTTGAAATAAATAACAACTCCCAACAAATGATCAAAGAAAAAATAAATCTGTTACCCTTCTAAGACTTTTTAAAACTGAAATCCCATTTTTAAGTGGATCACGGTTAAGAGGCTACCGGCCACCTCTTTATCTGGGAGCCCCGTTTTAAATGTCTGCTGCACGGATATCGGACGGACAAACGGATCTGTAGTCCTCGGGAGCAAAAGCTTTCAAAATAAAGTTTGTGTGTAGTATATGAAAACATATTGTTTGGAATTTAAGTTCTAATATCTAGGAATAAACAGAGCATTAAATCAAGCAAAACTGTGACAAGGCCAATATGCACATGGATGATGCCAGCGAGGCATCTCCAGCCCTTTGTTCACAGCTTAACAAAACTGTGCCGTCACACCACTTTAGCTCAACAGTGCCTGTCGAATGGGCATCAGCAGATCAGCCAATGCCTGTCACACACACAGCTGAAAAACTGCTTGAAAGCAAGGCTTACTTTAGCACAAGGCTGGTAGGGAAAGTGAGAGGGATTTTTAATCATCTGGTAAAGACTACACATATACGGTTAGGGGGGAAGAAATGCCGCCGGCTCTCTTCCCCGGGAAAGTAGTGCAGCTTTGCTCTTTTTCACCTTTAAAGAGGGAACGGGTCTGAGCACCGCCTGCTCCTCACCGTGCTGCTGTGAGTGCTGAGCGGAATTGCTGCAGATTCTGTTGGGGAAAAGGAGGGGAGGAACGATCCCGATTTGTCCAATAATCTATTAAAAATTAATTTTCGCATCATTCCACTTCCTCCTTTCTCCCCCCTCCCCCCCTTCACCAATCCTGTGACAGAAGATGAACGAAACAGCACGAACGTTTGGTTTCCTCCCAGTGCAACTATCTTTACAGACGTGCGTCCCTCCGGTTTTAAGCATCTGCGTCTATTATCTTTCTTTCTTTTTTGACCCAAACACCCCCGTGGAGCACCACTGCCCCACAGGGACCTCAGCGTCCCCAGCTCCGCTCCGACCTCACACCTCTTTGTTCCCCAACACCTTGCCCCCACCGCTCCCTCATTTATATTCTCACTCCCCTCCTTCCCTCGGGACCGGGCTCTCCCTGCCGCAGAGCCGCGGGGTTTGCTCTGCTTTTTGCGCGGGTTTTGCGCAGGGGAGGAGCAGAGAGGACAGTCGGGCCGGGGTTGGGGATGGATGGGGGGGCAGGGGGGGATGGCATCGGCGGCAGCGCCGGGTGCCGCGCCGCTCCCCCTGCCCGCCGCTGCTGTCAGCTCGCTGCCTGCACTTTAGCTGTCTCTTTCCCAGTCCCTACCCTGTCAGTTTCTGGCCTGCCAATTTCAACTTGAAGCTTGACTGGGCTGATTTGATGCAAATACCTCCAGGGAAAACCCTGAAACTGATGAACAGTTATGTCAAGTCGATTTTGCACCATCGGGAAAAGGTAACCTCTGCGAGAAAAAAAAACAACAAGGTTAAAGAGACAAGGGCTTTTCACGTGTAATACCACTGCTGCACATCTCGTTCACTGTTTACCATCCCTCAGAAATTGTAACTGTCAGAATTAGTCCTAATTGCAGATGCGAAAGCTGCCATTATAATAAAAACAGAGGCAGTGCAGGCATTAAATGTAGCAGCCTAATTTGTGAGACTACTGAAAAGGTAGAGTAAATGAATATTTCATTACTTTAATTACCAGGGACTACTCTTTTCTTGCTGTCTTATGATAAGTGTTGCTGTAACTAGCAACAGCAAACATCCACTAAAACATAAAGTGCAATAATAGTACCGCTGTCAGGATCGCTGCTTTAAAATACGAGCTGGGGTGAGGGGGGGGGGGGGGGGCAGGAGTGGGGGGGGGGGGGGGAATATAATGTTTTATCTATTTCTTAGAGATCTGGAGGAGCAGGAGATGGAAACTCGTTTAACGTCAAAAAGATTAAAAGAAAAAAAAAAAAGAGTCGAGGAAATGGGGTTTAGTGGAAGGAAATAGCGGTCCGGGGAGGGGGAGCGGGAACACCTTGGCGGGGCGGGGCGGGCCTGGGGGGGGAAGCTCGGGGCTGAGCAGAGCGGAGCCGGCTTCCCCCCCCCTCCCCGCCGCCCTTCGCACCTCGCCCCCGGGGCTCTCGGCGCGGCCCCCACCCACCCGGGGCGGCCTCACACCTCCGCCCGGAGCCGCGTTGCGACGGGCGGCTCCGCGCTCCCCGCCCGACCCCACTCCTCGCTCCACACCGCACCGCGCTGCCCCAGCGGCCCCGGGGGAGGGCTCGGAGCCCCTCCGCGGGTGGGGGACGGGGAAGAGGGGCCGGCCCCTCGGGCCCGCCCCGCTGTTCCCCTCCGCGGATGTCACGTCGGGGCTGCCCGGCCGCCGCTCTGCAGCACCGCAGCTCCAGCCGTTCCCGGGCAAATTTGTCAACAATTCGCAACCGGGATGGTAATTGCATTCCTGGAATCCGCAACGCGAGATGTAAAGATAGGAAGCTGCCTCGACTTTCCGCTCGGAATAATCGCTTCTGCTCGCAGCGACCCGTTCCTCTCCCCGCGTCCCTCCGGACACGCTCACTCTTCCTCCTCCCGTGCCTTACCCACAGCTGCTCCAGAACCGTCGGTGGCCGCACCCCACCGTCGCCCCACTGCTGCCAAGGGGATGGGGCACGGCTCCCCGCTCCCTTCTGTACCCACACCCCCGACCCAACTTTCCATCCTGGCCCGCGCCGATGCTGCCCAGGAATGGGACAAAGTTGAACTCCGTTGGCAGCCGGAGAGCGACTCGCGGGCAGAATTCGAGCAAAAGCTCTGATTTGCTGAATTCTGCTCTTTGATTTGTATTTGTGTGTTATTGCTACTGCTAAGGTTGTTGCCAACCTCAATTAGATCACAAATGAGATCAGTTTAATTCAGCTCCCAAACTGTGACCTGACCACGGTCTGAAAGTATTCAAAAACGCGTTTTAAGCCTTCCTTTGATTTCAAAAGGAATACTGCATGCTTGGTCATTCATACAAATAACATAAAACGTAATTATGGGATGATTTGGCAGATGACATTCCTGCCAAACGCCGCTCCATGCCAGACGCTGTAATGCTATGGCTGCTGTCCTGGTGGCTGAGCACAGCCCCGGTGCAGGGTGGGAGCCGTCGGGTGGAGGTGCTGGGATGGCTTTGGGGAGGTACAGCAAGGAGCCCCTAGCCCGAAACTGCTGCATCACTCGGGGGGAACGTGGATGCGCTGTAGGATCACCAAGAGGCTGTGGCAAAGGGAGCTTGCAGCTCTGCACACGGGTAACAACATAGCAAACACCTTTAATTCTGTCATGTCTCATACCCTTTGCTTTCTCACACGTTTGTGACTGCTCTAACATTGACACCTACACTTAAAAAAAAAAAAAAAAATTCAACATAAAAATCTCGACAACAAAAATCCTTAAATGAAGCAATGTTATTCTATAGCCAAATAATAATAATAATAATAAGGAAAAGAAAGAAAGAAAGAGAGAAACACCTGGAAAGTTATGCCCAGTGGAAATAACCAAGCTTCTTCGAGCAGCTTGGAGCAAAGCAGCCTTCCCTGGGAAGAGGACCCTGCAGAGATCTGCACCTTGGCAGCCCTGATCCATTGCCAATGAGTTTGCCCTTGGGACTTCTCCTCTGCCCAGCTGCTGGAGCAGGGATCCTGCAGGGATCCTGCCTTAGCAGAGCTTCTGGGGTCTGGTGTGGATGTTACAAGTGTGAGGGCACGCAGATGTAGAGGGAGACATAGAGATACCTAGGTATACAGAGATACGTAGGTATTCGTAGGGTGAATGTGCACACAACTTTGAAGTGATGGAGGACGCTCTGTGACAACGTCTCACAGCTCTTCCCAACCCTTTACCTGGCCCCAAAAGCTCACCTACACAGAGGTGGGATGAGCTCAGCAGTGCCGCCTCCTCACCCCGCCTGCCCCGTGCCTGCTGCGCACAAAGGGTTAACAAGTGTCGGGCTCTGTGGCTAGGTTAATATCACAGCTGCCTGGTAAAGCATTACCCAGCACCTCTCTCCACAAAAGCCTGCTTTTGCAAACAGACTCCTACTTTTCCCCAAGTGTCCAAAGGTGTTTACCAAAGTAAATCTGCCTAAATCCTTCATCGCTTGGGTCATGAAGGGGGGGGGGGGGGGGGTTAGGGGGGCGGTTAAGAGGGTGGAAGGTGTAGAGATAATCTCTTTTTGTAAATTCTGTAAATCTTCTGGGGAAAAAGAAAAAAATAATAATCAGGAATCTGCGTCACATGCTTCTGTTCAACCGGTAACATCTCGGGGAGCGCGCTCCTTATGGGCGAGATCTGCCATGGAGCGACAGGGAAACGCGACATCCCGCTGCCCGCATTGTGCAGCCCACCCTGCCCTCCCCAAGTGCCTTCGGCACGTATCTGCTCATGGAGTGGGTGGGGGGAATCAAACCAAAACTGTGAGGGTCTTAAAAGTGGTTTCTGGAAGAAAATGACAGTTTGGTCGGCGGGAGATAGTGGAGCTGCAAAGTTGTCACTTGAGATCTCCGCGCTATCCCGGCTCTTCCAATACCAGCACTGCGTATTACTTTGTGCATGTTGCAAATAGAGGCAAACAACACAGGAAATTTTGACAGCTCTGCCTGAAAGGGCTTAAATACTTCTCAGTAAGCAGGATCCGGTTATAAATAAACCTCCTCTTGGTGAGAAAAAGTGGCTGCGACCAAAGACCTCACCTTTTTTTTTTTTTTTTTTTTTCAGAACTGTCTTATTAAAAAGCGCATAAGAGCAAACAAACAGATAAATGGGGGGGGGGGGGGAGGGGGGGGGGGAGGAATGCGGCCGGAAAGTGCCCATGGACGTGACTGCAGAGAGCCACGAGGGAGCTGGGCTGGAGAAAGTTCCACCGATTCGCCTTCCTCCTCTCCTCCTCCTCCTGCGGCCGCAGAGCCGCTGCTTTTCCCCATGGCCCGGGGACCCCGGCCCACAGCATCCTCGTAGAGAAGGGGGAAAAAAAAAACAACAACGGAGCCCAGAAAATGGGGGAAAAGGGTGATTACTCGGCGCCGAGCTGCTCGTCGGGGGTGGCCGAGATCGCCTCGCCCCCGCTCCCCAAGGTCACGGTGAGTAAACAATAATAGTAATTAAAACAAAATAATAGGCAGCAGTCAAGAGCTGAGAGTACACACACCTGACCCTAAGTATAACAGACTTCTCCGAGTAGAATTTGATCCCTCTCTGACACTTTCTACCTCAAGTGTTAGAGCGAGTGGCCATGAATAGTACAGGCATGCCATCTTGTAACACTATCTGCCTGTCAGAAGAGCCAAGGCTGGGTAGAGCAGGATCTATATAAGGCTTGTAACTAGGGGAAGCCCAACAAACAGCTACAAACACCTAAGTTATTTTACTCAGCCTCCACCCTTCTGCTTTTTCCCCCCTCTTCTCACTCTCTTTTTTTTTTCTTTTCATCTTGGCTTTCTGTTGCAGAATGCAAATGTAGCCTGCCGGCGGTGAATGGGCTGAATTGTGATTAAGAAGAAGAAGAGCTCCTTTCTTTGTTCTCCCCTCAGGGGATGTTTACTGGGAGAGACACAGCGGATCAGATATGAAAGGCATTCAGGTCAGCATTGATGTGAGCGAAAGTGAAATCATACCTAAGGCATTCAAAAGACCGCCGTGTCAGGGGTTCAGCTAACGGTGCATCTACTGTGTGTGTCTTCCCTGTTAGGCACAAAAAAAAAAAAAAAAAAAAAAAAGGAAAAAAAAAAAACCTTTCCACAAACAGGCATCTTTTGCATCTTTTTTTTTTTTTTTTTTAAATTACAACAAAAACTATAAGGAGAGGAGGAAAAAATACATAAAAACTTTTCCTTCGCTGTGCTCGGGAGGAGCAGGAGCCACTTGGTGCTCCTTCCCTGACGGAGCGGGCACGGAGCAGGTCCGCTTGCATTCACTGCAGCTCTTGGGATCAGCATCGTTTTTAGGGGGGAAATGATCACGTCTGGAATGAGCAGTGCTGTATTTAGACGCACCTATACGTGCTCCGTCTGTGTGTGTACACGCGGGCACTCTCCCCATGCGCACAGAGGTGCGTACGCGTGCACGGCTCCGTCCGCCAGACATGGCTCTCCACGAGCTGCGAGGCTTACTTGTGCCACACGGTCATCTCTCGCCTCCTTCCTTCCGTGATAAAGCAGCATGGCATAACGCGGAGGCACAGCACACCTCCACGAGTCACCTCTTAGTGACTTTGGAACTCCCAGGGACACTTCGCAGACCGCTCTCAGCCCACGAGGCCGGCGGCCGCAGCGTGCGAAGTTGGTGCGCAGCTATTCGAGTTGCACCGCCTCGAGGAGGAGAGGCATTGTCTTTTTTATTTTCATTAAACTTGCTTGATCGAGAAATAAGCTGCGCCTTCCTTCTCTCCCTTTTATTTATTTCTTTATTTCATTTCCCTGAGCGCATCTCCTCGCAGCCTAAATACCCCCTCCATAGACTTTCCAAGTGGCTATAGCTGACGCTGTTGGCATAAACAAGAGACACGTGAATATGTAGAAAGGGATCACAAATCGCAGCTAAGCATACAAAGAGTTAGGAGGCGGCTGCACTCGTGAAAATGAAAACCACTAAACGTCTTAAAAAAAAAAAATCAAAGTAAAAAGGCTGAAAAATTCCGGAGCGGAGAGCATCCCCTCCGCTCTGGATTTGTTTACACCTCCAGAGCCTTAGTTAAAATATATGGCTTGTCTAATGCTCACATCTGCTTTAATGGTGACGTTTAATTCTGAGATATTTTCAACTAGTGTTTCTGCATCGCAGATTTCTCTCCCCCCTTTTTCTTTTCTTTTTTTTTTTTTTTCTCTCTCCATACTCTAAAAAGACAACTAAAGAGCAATCAAAAAGGTGTCTGACTTGGCCATTCAGACAATTGCACCCTTGTGGGAATGCTGGAATGAATGGTACAGTGGACACCCCAGCACTATTGACGTTATAAACATGTAAATGAAACACATTAGGGCAGACAATCAATTGTCTGTGAGCACTGCAAACCTGCACTCCCTTTCTGTGTGACAGGCACAAAATAGTGTCTACCTTGGGAAGCCATGGTCTTGGAGAAAAAAAGGACAAAGAGTTCTCTTTCACAGAGGAGAAAATGCACCTTAAAAGCACTGGGATAATGCAGATGCCAAAAACTGTTGTGAGGCGAAGAATTTCCTATTTCTTGGAATGAATGTGGGGCTGCTGTAAAAAGATCAACACCCTTCTTCCCACTCTAAAGAGACACACATTTTTCTTGGGGGACATTACCAGTCTGTCCTGAGAGCTCGCATCTCCGTCTCCCTTCTATTTCCCCCACTTGGGCAGCTGGCTACGTATAGCTATCAATAATTAACTTGTAATTCTTTCCTTTTTTTTTTCTAATCTCACCCCCCCCCCCCCCCTCTCCCTTTTCTTAATTTTCAGCCACATATTTCCCCGGCGCCGAATGTATTTTCTTGCAACAATCATAAATTGCCCCAAAAAGTTTCCCTGCGTAACGGTGTGCCTGCTGCCCAGCAAGCACGGAAGGGTCACCAATGGCAAATAATAATAATAATAATCAGGCACCCGTCTCCAAATTCACTGCTCTCCTCCAAATTCACCACCAAACCAACAGCTGAGCCCTGACACCGCACGCAGCCCTGCCACGGCTCGCTCCGGCCGTGGATCCTCACAGAGGAACCCAAGCACGTACTCCTCGCGTCCCATCCGCACGCGTGGACTGCGTTCATTTTTAATACCTATCTCCAGGTGCTTTTCTCGAGGTCGCACGTTTTTCTCCCACCCGAGAAGCCACTGTGGCAGCAATCTGCTTGCAACGGATTCGCAGCGCTGCAGTGGTGCCCGGGTGCGGGACTGATCTCAGATGCCCACCCCAGCGTGTGCCACCTGCATGTCACCCACCGCAGCCCCCTGCTCAGCCCCCCCAACCCCGTCGGGTGCCCCCAAACTTCCCCAGGCAGGGCTGAGCCTCGCTTCCCACCACCGCAGGCTGCTTTCTGCTCTTGTTCAAGTGGGAAGAGAAGGTTTTCCCCCCCTTTCCCAGCAGAGAGGGAGGGTGGGAGGGTGCCTTTCTTTTTTTTTTTTTTTTTTGGTGAGGGCTCTGAGCGAGCGTTAATCGTGTTTGGGCTGCGCTCCCCCTCGGATCAGACGCCCTGAAAGAATTGAACTTTCTCTCTTTTCTTTACAACTGGAAGTGAGATGGCAATGGAATCAAAGGGAGCTGTTTGCTGAAACTTTGGAGGAAATTAGGGCCAACTTTTCCCTTTCCCCCCTCCCCCCTTTCCTCGGGATTTTTTTTTTTTTTTTTTAGGCTGGGGGGGGGGGGGGGTGGATGGGGAGGAACAATTCAGCCCCGCTAAGGAGGAGGGAGCGGACCCGCTCAGCGCTCGGGGCCCGCGGACAGTGGGGGCCGCTCCGCGCCGCTCCGCGCAGCCCCGCGCACCCCCACCTCTACGAGGCGCCCGTGCTGTGCGGGGCGGAAAGGGGCTCGTTGCCTTCCTCCTCCTCCATCTCCACCCGTGCCCCCTCCTCCTCCTCCTCCTTCTCCTCCTCCTCCTCCTCCTATGCCGCTACTTCTCCCGAGTGAAAGTGCTGCGAAGTGAGTCAGGCGCCGGCAATCATCTGACCGAACTTCCCGCAGCCCCGCCGCATTCCTGGGCTCTCCGTTCCACGCACCCCCTCCCCGTTTTGGTCTCCCATCCTCCCGCAGGACCCCGCTTCCCAAGCCGGTGCCGCTCCTCCTCTTCCCCGAGCCGCAGCTCCGCCGCACCGCTCCGCACCCCGTCCCGAGCCCCGCACACACACGCGCACCGGGCGCACTCCGCGCTGAGCCATTAGTTGCCTTATTCCGATGTGTCCTCCCCCCCTCCCCCTCCCCCCCCCTCACCACACACATACACACACACATCATTTCTGTGTGATTGCACTCCCACTGCTCCGGCTTCCCCGATGGCCATCTCTCTCTCTCTCTCTCTCTCTCTCTCTCTCTTTTTTTTTTTTTTTTTTGGTGGGTTTTTAATTTGAGTTGGGTTCTGTCTCGTTTCTAAGGAATTTCGGGCTGATTTCGATAAGCATCACCGTTTGGAGCGTTATCAGCAAAGACACGAGCTCAGAAGTGACATCTTTTCCACGAATCCGGGAAAGGAGAAAAATCCACTCAGGCCAGATAAATCCTGGGCAATTCCCCACGGGAAAGGCGCCGGGCATGTGCTTGTCGAGAAAGAAAATGAGGGGGAAAAGAAAGAAAAGAAAAATAAAGAGGCGGGGAGGGGGGGGGGGGGGGGTGAGAGAGAGAGAGAAAGGAAGGAAAAAAAAAGGGAAGAAACCAACCCAGCCTGACTCGCCTACCTGCTTCCCAGACCTAGGGGCATTTCCCACTCAGAAACAAATGGAAGGACCGAAGGACGGAGCACAAAAGAGGACAGAGGGGACAGACAAAGAGGGGAACGTTGCCCTGCCTGGGCCTGGGCCGGGCGCTGCAGGAGCAGCTCAGCCCTCGTTGCGCCGGGCGCTCGGGCTGAAGTTGGTGGGAGCTTTTAGGCTTCCAAAGCTCGTGGAAAGTTTGGGCTCCCGACTTCGGAGCAGTTTGGGGAGAGAACCCTCGGACGGAGCCACGGGTCGTGGTGCCCCGGGCCGTGTCCCCAAGAGGGGAGGGGGGGAGGGGGGACCCAGCGGGGCCGCCCCGCTCCTCCGCGTCTGTTTCGCGTCTCAGCTCCCGTTGGGGAAACGGGGAAGGCACAGGAGCATCCCTCGGCGCTGAGCATGTGATGGGTTTAAACACGCTGAAGTAATAATCTCGTGTTAAAAAGCGAGGAGGGGAAAGGAGCGGAATAAACCCCCCTGAAACACTCAGAATATTCTTTACTGCGAAAGAGCACTTCTGGATGCGTCGCTTGAAATCTCGCTCTCTTTTTCTCTCAGAAATGACTGTTTAACATAAGAAAAAAAGGCTACTTGACACAAAGCTTTTGTTATCCAGTTGATCAGCAACGTGCTTTAGCTACTTGTAAGGGGAAAAAAGCCCCACAACAGACATTGATTTTAGAAAATCAATAACCAACATTTAATAAAAAAGAACAGAGGAAACACAAGAGAGGAGAGGGAAACATTACGTGTAATTTTAATGTCTCCTAAATTACCCAGAGATGAGGGGAAGGGGAGGTCTCCTCTGCGAGGACCACCTTAAATAATGACAGACACGAGAGGAAAGGGTGGCGGCGGAGGGGGGGGGACTTTAAAAAAAAGATAACAGGGAGCGGATCCTTGGGAAGCCGCTCGGAATATATTATTTTAGTTGGCTTTTTTTTTTTTTTTTTTTTTGTAATACTAAGCCAAGCAAATAGATCAAAGACAACACAAAGGGAAAAGCCAGTGTAACACGGCGAACAGTTTTCTGACTAAAATTCCTCTATCACTCCCCCATATGGCTCGACGCCTCCACCACAACAAGAAAAAGACACACACACGCACACACACTCGCAACCTCGAGAGAGGGAAGGGAAGGCAAGGCGAGGGGAGGGGGGGGGGGGGGGGGGGAAGGGTCATTTGTTTCTAATCAACATTCTCTTGTCTTTGTTTTGGGGTTGTTGATGTTGTTGTTGCCCCCCCCCCCCCCCTCCCCACTATCCTCGCCCGCCCCCACCTCTGCACTCGGGGCGAAGTCGCTGAGCTCGGAGCGAACGGGTTCAGGTTCAGCAGTGCCTCCTCGGGAGGAGGAAAGTTGGTGGGAGCGGGGACGGGGGGGTGCGGCCGAGAGAGGGATGGGGAGGT
>JAUPFR010000009.1:34873106-34925606 GCA_036925125.1 Oreortyx pictus
TCTGAGCATCTGAAAGAGCTTTGGGGTTGCTACCTGTGAAAACAAAGAACAGAAAGGGAGAGCCCGTTTTGGTAGATGCATACACATCTTTTCCTAATTCAGTTCAGCCATGTTTAGGACAGGGTCACTCCGGAGCTGCGTGTTGGTGGATGGGCACGGGGTGCCAGGCACTGGGCTGTGGGGTGGTGGCACCCGGAGCCATGTGCCAGGGGAGAAATCCTGCACGCTCATCTTTGGAACAGCCCCTTGTTCCCAAACTGCAGCCTCGAAGTGCTTGGGACTTCACCAGCTTCTGCCTCATCAGTATGCAGCCTCACTGCCAAAGTGCGAGAGGGGGAGGAAAGATAACCAGAAGGACAAGAGATAACCCAGAACTCAATAGAAAACAGAGACAAGCACTCTTGTGTCTGCTCCGTGGACCTCTCCTGCCATTTAGATAACCTCCGTGCTGGGCCAAATCTCCTCCTCACTCCCTGTGAGGCCTCGGGGCGGGCATGGCTGTTCCATGCAGGGCTCTGAGCTGTCTTCAGGCTGCCTCGTCCCGCTCTGCTCTGCTCCTGCTGCGGCCAGGACAGGTCCTGGGATGCTGGGATGGGGCTCGTGCTGCACACGTTGCTGTGCACATCGCTGAGCACCGCAGCCCGAGCGCTGCTGTGTTTTATTTCTGAGCAGATGTTTTAGGACTTCTTTGAAATCAAATACAGTTTTTTTTAATCTAGTCTAAACCTACTAAAACATTCACTATTCTCACTGCCTAATGCATTTATTCATGGCCTATATATATTCCCCTCTATAACTAACCTCTTTTTTCATGTCTTCATTTTTAATAATATTGCTTATGTGAAAATTGCTGGATAAATTATTCAATTCTCTCCATAATCTGGTATATCTGCAGTAAAACTGCTAACCCGGCTCTGTAAATACATCCACAATAATTCAGGTTGGCCTCCTCCTCTCGTTCATCTGCCTCTCCCTCCTGCCCCACGCCCCGAGCGGTGCACTTCGTTCCTCAAGTTAATAGTTGCGTTCCGTGTGGGATTTTGTTAGTGTTTATAAGCCCAGAAGGTGATGGGTAATTAATTAGTGCCATAATCAGGAGCCCACAAAGCCTGGTCACTGCCCTGAGCAGCCCTTGGTGGGCAGCAGATCGGGTCGGGCTCTGCAGTGCCGATGGGTTTGGTCACCGTGCAGGCTGTGCCTGCTCCGTGTGTGTCCTACAGTCAGGGACAAACGGGTCGGGGCCTTCCCTCCCAGCCAGGGCTCCTTCCCACATCTCTCATTCACTCAGAGACGTGGAACTGCAGCAGTACGGAATAAAGAGGGGTGGATGGGATGCTGAGAGCCGCGGCGCTCCGACTCAACCTTTTCCAAAGAGCGCACTAATTTCCAAGGTAGGAATTTGACTGTGTGTTTGCCCTCCTATAAACAGGGCGAATAAACACTATATCATTTTTACACTTGAACTGTGTTATGATTTTAATGCAGGCTCAGGTGAGAGGAGGTCAGAGGATACAATTAAAAGGCTTTGGTACCATCTGGAGATTAGGGTCTCTTTAACCATGCTTGGGTGATTTATCCATCAGCAACTCATGTACTGCTTCATAAAAACCAGTATCTGTTTAAAAAATGTATTAAAGGAGAGTGTGTTTTTAAAATTACAGCCAGCAATAGCGTGAGGTTGCAGGCAAGCAGTGCATTTCTGAACTGCTGAGACAGAAATTCCTCCATCGGAATAACGGCGCTCATTGACATTGACTGCATTTACTTATTGTTATACCACGCTTGTTTGTACAGGGAAAAAACAAAACAACACCCAAATACCCCCCCAGGGAATGCCTGAGGCGGGCTGCAGGGTTGCAAAGCTCCCTGGAGGTGAGCTCCTGCTTCCCAGGAGGTTTTCATGTGTGTTATTGCTTTCTTGGAGGGTTAGTTACTCATTATTTCATCCCTGGTGGTTTTGGTGTGCAGGATTGCTTCCCCAAGGGGTTTTGGTGTGCTTTGTTTCTTCCCGGTGGGGTTGGTGTGTGTCACTGCTTCCCAGGGGAGACTGGTGTGCATGGTCGCTTCCCCAGCGAGTTGAGCGTGCTGCCAACTCCATCTCTGCCACGCGCTCCCTGGAAGCGCCAGGAGAGCGGCTTTGTCACGGCGAGGAGAAGTTGTGAGCATCCTTCTGCGTGTCGTTACGAGGCTGCAAGTAATCGCGTGTGGCATTAGCCAGAATTTATTTGGTAATAAAACAAAACGGGTGCAAAATCAAATATTTAAACTGTCAACTTTCAAAGCAAATGAGTAGCTAAAACTCGGTTTAATAATTGATCCATCAATGTGCGGATCAAAAGCTGAGGCCAAAATTAAACAATTATTTTTCTGAAATTATATTTGATTAAAAATTTCCTGAAAGGAAAACAATTCAGCCATTCTTCTGGACAGTAATTTATACAGTTTAGTGATCTCGCTGTCAATAATACACAAATAGCACTAATATATTACTATAATGCTTCATTTTCATTAAGACATCTGCCAAGTTCTCAAAAACCTTTTCCATTTGGGACTTGACTTATAATTGCATAATCCCTTGGGGGAGCTTCAATATTATTTTAATCAATTTTAACCGCGATACACAATATGGATGATTACATTGCAATGTCATTTCCAAAGTTACTTTCCCCCATTACTCATTTGCAAGACGAGAGGACACTAGAAATATTTGCAAAACGTATTCCAGATGGGAAACAAATGGCAAGCATGCGGAACGTGTTCCTCTGTCTTTCGGAGGGATGGCAATTGCCCGTCAGCTGCATGGGACGTGGTGTGCCCAGTGCCATGTCCTGGTCCCCTGCCCTGTGCCAGCAGTACCAGTTTGTCCTGGGCACATCAGCCTCTGTAGACCAGAGCAGAGGAGGCTCAGGGGAGACCTCATCGCTGCCTGCAGCTCCTGAAAGGAGGTTGGAGTGAGGTGGGGGTCAGCCTCTGCTCCCAGCTAACAGCAGCAGGAAAGGAGGTGATGGCTTTGATGGCCTCACGTTGCACCAGGGGAGGGTCAGTGTGGGTATGAGGTATGATTCCTTCTCCAGAGAGCAGTTGGGCGCTGCCACAGCTGCACAGGGAGTGGGGGGTCACCATCCCTCAGTGTGCCCCAGAGCCATGGGGATGTGGCACTGAGAAACATGGAATGGTCGGGAATGGGTTGGTGTTAGACTTGGGCATGAGGATCCGAGGGGTCTTAATGATTCTGTGATTTTTCCAGGGTTACATTTCAGGAAAGCCTCCCCATGAAGGTGGCCGTGCCCACAGCAGCGCAGTAAGGCAGGAGCTGGGCACGGGGCTGTGCTGCGGGGTGCTGCTTGCTGCTGGCTGGGCTCAGCCCGCAGTGACGCTGCTGGCAGAGCTGTCCCTGGTGTGTGGCTCCGCTCCCACGCAGCCCAGGGCAGCATTACAGGGGTAATATTTTCATAAGCGCGACCTCCTCCGAATCCAGGTCTCCAATATACTCTGAGCAAACACACTGCCCTCCCTGTCAGGCGCACTGTCGATATCTTCCTCCTCCACCTGTTTTTGCCCTAATGAGCGCGCTCCTTGGGAATATTTAGGTCCTTGAGACGAGGCGTGCTGTGCACACACGCTGTGGATGGAGAAGTGATGGCTGTATTTAATTGTTGCGCTAGGCTGGGTGCAGTTTCTTTATAAATGTTGGTGTTAATCTCAGCTAAGGTGTTATTTAGAGCAGTGAGGAGTAACTCCCTGTTGCAAGACTTCGATGATCTTTTTCAGAGCAGTTCTTGGTGCTGCACTGCTCCCAGGGCTGCAGAGCTGTGTCCCCCCACAGCAGGGGATGAGGGGACGGCTCCTTCTGCTCCTCTGGACACAGCAAGGCCGGGCCTGAGGTCGCTGCACAGAGACAGAAGCAGCAGCTTCTTGGTGGGAGCAAACAAACGCAACACGCTCTGACCCGGTTTGTGTATGAGCTGAATTATTTCTCTGATGATCCTCAATAAATAAAGAGTTTGCTCTTGGGAACACACAGGGCACGGAGAAGCACCAGCAGAATCATGCTCCTTTCCCCTCAGCCATCAGTTGGTGCTTTGGGTCCTCTGTACACCCAGAGAGCTGCACCATCCATGGCCAGCAGAACCACCATTAGGAGGCAGAACTATTGCTTTTGACCAAAGCTTCAAGAAGAGCTTAAATCTAAGGCACCAATCCAAAAATCAGCCAAGGGCTCTTTGTCTTCACTGAATAATTCCCTGCTAGACTTACCTAATCTGCTGTGTGCTGCTGTGCCCCGGAGAGAAACCATTAAAGTCTTTTCCAGCATTTGGAAGTCTTAAGCAAGCACTTCGAAACCAACCCCATGTGGGCACAGGTAGGGATGCCCAGGGACCATCCCCTCATGGCCCCAGGGCTGCACTCCTGTCCCGTCCCATGGCATGCCATCGGTGAAACGCATTCTGAATCTCTCTTTTAAAGACACGTAATTGCCTCAGATTCTTTATATTATCATAACTCTTCAAAACTGATTGGTTTTAGGTTTGTGGAAGAATATGCAGATTCACAGACAGCGACACCCATTCCTTATTGCGGTATAAAAGCAGTTTGCAGAGAATCCGTGTGATTGAGTTTGATTACTGAGCAAAATCTAATTATTTTAGATACACAATCAGGCTTTTCTGGAGAGGCATACTGAAGAGAGGAAAGATTTGGTATACGTGAGTGATGTTTGCCTGCTTGGCTTTGTTTATTCCCATATATTTTGACAGTCCCGAATTTTGAATAATTGATATCAGCATTCACTTTTCAGAGCAAAAGAAACGAGTGCAATTGCACAAAGCGTGTGTGTGTTGTGTGTGCCTCTGTGCAAGCAATCCCTGGGCTGTGTTAGTGATGCCTTTGGTGCTGGGTCGACCTTTGTGCTCCTTCTGGTGACTTTCACTCATTCCCATGTATAGAGCTTTCCATTTTTTGTTGAATGAGATGCTGAATTTGGATGTTTTCTCCCATGTAATAAGACCGTGTGTCTCTGGGGCCCGGGGGTATGGAGATGTTGTGATAATATCCAACATGAGAATTGGACCTGGCTGGACCAGGCTCTGGGCAACCTGGTGGAGCTGTAGCTACCCCTGTTGGTTGCAGGGGGTTGGACTAGATGACCTTTAAAGGTCCTTTCCAACTCAGATGATTCAATGATTCTGTGAACATCCCAAGTTGGAAGAGATTCCCATCTGGGTCAGTGAGTCCAGCTGCTGTAGGTTTCCATCTCTGGATGGACCTCAACAATTGCAGTGACGCATCAATGTTGCACAACCAAAACCCTTTGTATTTAAATGTAGGCCTCACTGAGGTCTGTGGTGAGAAGGGAGAGGCTCTTCCCCATCCAGTGCAACAGGAGCAATACGTTCCACAGCTGCTAGCACTTCTCTTGGTGGGATGAAGGGCTATTGCCAATCAAGTCATCTCCACGCCCCTCTCAGGACGGTGTCCCCACGTGGGTGAGCATGGCTGTTGGGACACCAGGGCTGCCCATGGTTTGAGGAATCCGCTGTGCAATAAGTGGATGTAGAGCCCCTCGGATACACCTGTTATCTAACAGAACAGCATTACTTATGCATTCTGTGGACAGACCCAACATTAATTAGGACTCTTACATTTTAATTGCAACGCGTTAAAAACTGGTTTGTCCCTCTTTGTGGAGCTCAAGGTGAGAAGAGGTGGCTCCAAAGCTCCCAGGTGCCGGGCACGGCTGCAGGAGGAGGCCTGGGGCTAGAAGGGGCTGGACGGGGTACAGCCCCTCAGCACCTCTTATCCAGCACAGCACCAGTGGGGCAGCAGCAGAGCACTGGGGCTGTGTGCATCTGGGCAGCGGCTTCGTGCAGTTTTTCTTCTGAAGATGGCTGCTAAGGAGACAGAGCAACCCACCCTGTGTGTTGGGAAGGATTTGCACTGCATCACCGCTGCCAAAAACTAACTCCGTCTCCTCCACTTCAGTACAAATTACAATTTATATGCAACTCCCCACTTCAGGTGGGCAATCCAAAGAAATTAACCTCAGGAGAAAATTGCTTTTTTTTTTTTTTTCTTCTGGCTTAACACATTGCTTATTATCATGTCAGGCAGAGGAGTCAGTGGGGAAAATGCAGAATCAGATGATACAACAGTGCATCCATATATTCACAGCTAAAGAACTATTTATTAGGAGAAATGTTTTAAATCAGAAGGGCAGGGTTCATCCTTCATGGCAGCAGGCAGATATTAGCAGTCAGTCTCGTGGGCTAATAAAATGAAAAAGACTACAGAAGTTCACCTCAAGTGCTGGGCCCCTCTCTTCCAGAAAGACGCTGAGGTCCTGAAGCACCTCCAGAGAAGGGCAGCAGAGCTGTGCAGGGTCTGAGCACAGTCCTGTGGACAGTGGCTGAGGGAGCTGGGAGGAGGCTCAGGGGAGACCTCACTGCTCCTGAAAGGAAGTTGGAGAGAGAGAGGGTCACCCTCTGCTCCGAGGAGACAGTGACAGGATGAGAGATGATGGCCTCGTGTTGTGCCAGATTGGGTATGAGGGACAGTCTCTTCCAGAGAGGAGAGCTCGGGCACTGGCACAGCTGCACAGGGAGTGGGGTCCCCATCCCTGGGGGTGTTCCTGCACCCTGGGGATGTGGCATTGGGCATGCTGGGGTGGGTTGGGCTGGATGTGGTGATCCTACAGGTCTCTTCCAACCTTAATGATTCTGTGGGTCTGTGATTGATCCAAGAATTATTAAGCCTAACGGATAATATGTATTTCTGACACCAACTTGCAGACACAACGCTGTTTTCTGCAGATATCCCAAAGCACTCAACAAACCTGACGAACTTTTCTGTATGGGGAAAAGATACAAGCGCACATCACCCGAAGCCCCACGATGCATTTGTGCAGCAGACTGGACTGACAGCTGAGACGAGCCCGATGTCAGCACTAACCCACAGAATGCGAGCGAGCAGTGGCACTTGCAGCGCTGGGATGCGAGGCTGGGGAGGACGCGTGTCTGCTTTCCCGACGTGGGGAAAGGAGAGCGTGATGCTCGGTGCTGCGGGCCGGGGGCTGCCGGTTCAGCAGCGGCTCCGAGGCGGTGTGCCCGCCGGGCAGGGCTGCAGGCACACGGCTGCTCTTTCCGGAGGCGCTCGGGCGAACCGAGCGAACAGCACACCAGAGGAAAGTTGTCACATTCGCTGATTCATCAACGCTACCTCCGGCGGCGGCGGTACCTGTGCCATCTGTGTTGAGAGCTTACAAAGAAACCTCTCCGCAACTGCCATACAAATCAGGGGCAGCGCCAAGGTCGCACGGCGGGGAATTTGGGGACGCGGGGAGGATGTTCGCCGGCAATAAGCGCGTCCCCACGCGTCTCGTCGCACCCCGCCTGCTCCGCCCCAGCCTGGAGCGGCTCGGGCCCCGCTGGGAGGTGTGTATTATGCCTGGGTTAATTTACTGATTAATCTCCAGTCGGTGGTTTGTGCTTTCCCCAGATGGCCAATTAAAATTTACAACTGGCAGAGCAGTGCCCCGTCGGCGGGCTGCTGCGGGGCCGCGGCTGCAGGCAGCGACAGACGGCGTGGGCACAGCGAGCGATGCTCCCGGCCCCACTGCCCCCACGGCACGGCCCCACGGCACGGCCCCACGGCACGGCCCCGCAGTGTGCACCCCACCGTGTGCCAGTGCAGCTCGTGGGGCTGTGCGTGGGGCTGGCAACGGGAACCGTGGCACGTGAACGAAGGGTAACGTGCGCACGTAGTGATAGCAGAAAGCCACAGGGCTTTGGTGTCCTGCACAAAATGTGGTGCTGCGTCCACCTACAGAAAGCACAGTGCCAAAGTGGAGACGGGATTTGAGCGGTGCTTCGTCCTGAAGGTTTGTGCATGGACATCACCAGAGCAGGAGTAGTGCAGAGTGAATTATCCAGACCAAGGGAATTCCCAGTGAGCCAAACATAGCAGGGCAATGGGTGACAGTGTGACAATTTGCTGCTTCCAATTGCTGTTCTTATAACTCGGGGCAACCCTGAGAAAAATAAAGGGAGAGTACGCTGAAAAACATCGCTTCCACAAGTGCCTCCCGGTGATCGGTGAGAGCAGAATTTCCTGCTGCTGCTTTTTTTTCACTTCATGAATATTGATGGTAAACATAATAACAGCAATACTCAGGAGTATAGTCAACTCTTGCTGTACAATTCACGTAATTCCCCTTAAATTAATGGCAGTTACCCGCGGGCCCTGGATGAGGCCCGCAGCCCTGTGGAAGCGGTGCGGAGCCGTCAGCCCCAGCTGCAGGAGCACGGTGCGATGTGCTGCCCTCCAGAAGTGCACACCCAGCCCTCGCTGCTGCTGTGGTTTCCCAGCTTTTTATGTCTAATTCTGTTGCACTGAATCGCATACACTCATACATGCTCCTGGGCCGTGAAGTCATTGCTTTCAGTAACGTAAATCCCACTGATGGTTAAACCTATACATCCCCAGGCACCACCCACTCCACTTTAACAAACCCTCCTGGTGCTCAGGTGCTGTGTCTGCCCTCACCTAGGGTTCACCCTGCACACATGGGTTCACCCGGTGATGGCCTGACGTGCTCTGACGGTGCAGTGATGCTGGGCAGTAGCCTTTGTTATAGGTGCATCCCTCTTTCCCTTCGCCCAATTTCATTTGACTTCGTATAAATCTTGACTGTGTTCTTTTTAGTTTCTCAGCGTTAGGGACTCACTGGATCGCAGGTGGAGAAATGATGTGCTGCTGTTCCTGCTCCCGTGCAGGATGAGAGCATAAGCTCTCTTGCTAAAATAATACACAAGAGAGCTTCAGATCTGCAGCTCTCTCTGAAGCAAACACTGCGACATTTTCCTCTGCCTGTGATGGCCAAAATGGTGCTGGAAAACAGCACCGATGGGGGATGTGTGCGGGCTGGTTAAACGTTGGGGGTCAGCACCAGAACACGTGTTGTATTGCACTGCCTCCTGCAGGGCCCTCCATGGGATGTGGCCATCCAGGAGCAGAGCGGTGGTGGGCGTGCTGCCTCAGCTGCCTCGCGTCTACCGGCACAGAGCCGCGGAGCTCTGAGCGTGGTGGATGTGGCAGCTGAGTTGGGACAGTTTCATCAGAATCGCTGTCTTGCTGTGACAGTGTTGGCTTGGCGGTGGTGATGATGGTGATGGTGGTGATGGTGAGGAGACACAACTGGGTGAGGGGGAGCACAGGGTTCTGCTGACCCTGATGTGGGTCTGCGGGATCCAAAGCCTCCCCATGACTGCCACCGTTGGGCTTTCACAGCAGGACTGGCTCAGCAGCGCTGCCCTTCCAGGTGCTGTGCAGCAGGGATGCACCACTGGCTGCCCAGCAGCAGGTTGCCTGCTCTGTGATGGCTGTGCTCAGGGAGAAGGTCACTCCCTGTACACCTCAATTACCGGGGCTAATTGAGGGCACCCTGCAGCAGCAGCAGGCTCAGCACAGGGCCAGCACAGGACAGACTCGGGGCTCTGTGCACTCAGTAAAACACGGAGCCCAGCGCTTCCAAACCAACTCATTGGCATGCAGCAAAATGTGCTTCCACATCTCAGCATGTTGTCTTCACTGGGATTGGGAAAGTCTTCAGCACAAGTCTTATGTGGAGAGGCTGAGGGAGATGGAATGAGCTCAGGTTGTGACAAGATGGGGGTCAGCCTCTGCTCCCAGGAAACAGTGATGGGACAGGAGATGATGGGCTCAGGTTGCCTCCAAAAATGGTTAGGTTGGGTATTATGAAGCATTCCTTCTCAAAGAGCAGTTCTGCACTGGCACAGTGTATGGGAACTGTTGAATCACGGCCTGAACCACTGATGGATCACCTGAGGTGAGCACTGAGTCAGCTCCAGAAGCACAGGTGAAGGCAATGTACCTGTGTGATTGGAAGGGGTGGAGTCTGGCTGCACCTCTCCCAGACCCCATTTAAGGGCTGACCACCACTAAGAATGAGCTCTTTCTGGAAATCCCTCCTTTGGAGTTTTCTACTGTGAGCAAAGGTCATGGTGAGCATTTGTCTTTATTTTAACTGTCTTCTTCCACCGTGATAATCTTTCTAACTATGCCATCTGTAAAACATCTCAGCTACAATACCATTTGGTATTATTTGTTCTGCTGACCATACGTACAGCTGCCCGGTGAGGGGGTCACCGTTCCTGGGAGTGTTCTGGAGCTGTGGGGACATTGGATGTGGTGGGGCTGGGCTGGGAATGAGTCTGGGGATCCTAGGGCTCTTTTCCAACCTTAACGATTGTGTGGTTTGTAGAGCAATAGAGAGAGCTAGGGCAGGCTGGGAGCATGGCAGTAGCACCATGAAACCTGGCATTTTGCGGGGCGCAGTCAGCACTCTGATTCTGGCAGGCTTTGCTGTGAGAGCAGCAGTGTGTAGAAGCTGTGCTCTGCATGAGCTGCAGGCTCTTAGGTCAGCTGGGGCTGTGTGGAGCCCCTTCTCATTTCTGAAACCATTTGCAGACTGAGAAGGAAGAAATTCCTGCAATCAGAAGTGAGAAAATAGTCCCATTAGGTCCACTAATCTGTTACCCTTGCCAATGCTGTGTGTTCTCTCCAGAGACCTATCAAGTGCTTCGTTCAGTGCAGTTTTAGCTATTCAAGTGATGTTGCTTCCTCTGTGTCCCGTGGGAGACTGGTAGGAACACTGTACAAGACAAAGGCATCTATACAATTTTAGCCCATGTTTTCTGTTGCTCTACCCCATCTCCCAGTGCTCTCATCCTTGAATCTTGTTACAAATGAGGACTGTGGTGCTCCTGCCTTCCATTGCTGATGGGCCGGAGCCATTGACTGGGTCAGTGGGGTGTGCTGGGTGAGCTTGTGTCAGCTCCTGGTGCTCAGCGTTTGCCTCCTGCTGCTGCCTGCGGGTTGGTCCCTGCAGCTCAGTCTCCCATGCCTGTGTCCCAGGATCCCCAGTCCCCAGAACAGTTCAGTGTCTGGGCTGGGCCCAGCACTGCCAGCAGCAGTTACCTGATGGAAGATGGTGCTTTTCTCCATGGTTTAACTTAGATTTTTGTCACTGGTTACCTGGGAGCAGGGCCTGACACCCATTTTGCCTCAGCCTCCTCTCTGCACATCTGCCCAGCAGCAGGGTGTCTATGGAGGCCATACAGTGAGGCAGTGGGCTCTGCAACAAAGTGGGCTCTGGTGACAGCCACTTCCATCTTGTGATAGATATCTGTTTGGTGATAGCTGCCACGTGGGTCACGGGCTTTTGTTTCCCTCTTTTTCTTTACAGGAGAAGATTAGTATTTTGGAAAAATCCAACACATGTTAATATCGTGACCTGCACAGTTACTGTCAATAGAGATGGGCTGGTGATCTTTAAAAGGAGATTTTCTCAGGGTGAAGGACAAACATGACATTAGAGTCATCAAACTCCCCATCTGACAAGGACATATAAATTGTAAATGGTCAGGGGCACAGAGATCAGGCTGCCTTTCCTCCAGATGCTTCTCCATCAGCACAGAGACTGCCACCTCTCATCTGCACCTTGTGCCACGTGCTCGGGGGAGAGGAACGATTAATTACTGCATCCTGGTGCCCAGTGTTGCCTGCAGGAGGGAGCGCAGAGCAGGGCTGCAAGGGTGAGGAGCCCTAGGGCCCTGTCCTGGGCTTTTTGCGCCTCACTGGATCCACACCACTGGATCTGGGGAGGTCAGGTGGACCCAGTCCTTGTCCCCAGTGGGGATACTGATAGTGTGAAACCACTGCCACAGGACTTGGAGAGCATCAGGAAACTGGGCAGAGTGCAGCTCCTATTGCACTGCTGTATATCTGTGGGAACCTCATCAGACTGAGGAACCTCATTGGGTTGGTACTGTGTAGGAACCTCACTGGATTTATCCCATCTGAGCAAGAGGGGGACTGAGACGAACCTAATCACTGAACTGCAAGTAAAAACAAGAAGGCAATCAGCATGTATGCAGAGCCCAGAACTGTGCAGAGGAAGGATGCTCATTCCCACTGTTCTGGTGAGGAGCTTCTGCCCGTCAGTGCAGCACCCTTTGTGCAGCTGGAAGAAATTCAGGACAAACCTGAGTGCCGCTCCTCACAGGAGCCCTTCATCTGCATCCCGCTCACCGAGCAGCAGCATTCCCAAGTGTTGCTGTGAGGGTTCTGAAGTTCCCGTGCCCACAAATTAATGTTTGTCCGTGCTCACGGTTCTCAAACTGTGAAGCTGCTGATCACAGCACAGAGCTAAGATACGCATGGGAATCTCCTCACACTGAGCAAGATATTCCCTGTTTTTGTAACATGTTTGTTCACATGCTTGTTTAGACAGTCGTTTGTGTTCAATTAAGAACATTTCCATTCACAGAATTTGTACCGGAATAACACAGAAGTGTGGATGTTCACAGTATCCCTGAGCAACCAGCTCCAGCAGCCCTGGGTTAGATTTATGTACGCCGGATTAAATGACCCTTTCCTGAGAAGAAAGGAATCAACTGAGCAGGAAACAAAGAGCAAGTGGGGAGTGCGGAACTTCTGTCACTCTCTGCTCATGCTCATGGTGTGCCATGCAGTGTGGGACCGTGGATGAGAGCAGTGTCCCCACACATCCAGGCTGCCACTGCCAACAGCAGCCCAGGCTGTGCCCAGAAGTGTGCAGTGTGACAGCAGAGTGCAGCTGGAGCTGTGTGTGCTGCTCTAGCAGCACTGAGCCCAGCAGCTCTGCCTGCTGTGTCTGCACGAGGACGGCACTCCTGCGTGGATGGATGGGAGAATTCCCAGCCTTGCGAGGAACAAAGCCACATCAAGTGTCACTATGGCACAGAAATGCTGCCTCTGTCCTCGCTGTATGCAGAAGTGCGTGCATCTCACTGAAGTCGTGTGGGTGTCTCATCTGTGTGTATGTGTGTATGTGTGCATTTGGTGATGAATCCCATCAGAGTGCATCGTGGTGCATGTTACCGGACCTGGCAACTTAGCAGCACTATCCCTGTTTAATTAGTAGACGATTCTTCTCCGTGCGTATTTACTTGAATTCCTGTTCCTACGGCAACCCAGCAGCAGCGCGGCGCTGGGAGCAGCCTGGGCAGGCACGGTGGTGAGCGGGCACACTCCGTGTTCAGATGGTGCTGCAAAGCTTGGGCTCAGCCAAGGCAGCGTCACAAAGGAGGCTCAGAGGCTCCTGGTTCTCAGAGCCTATGGATGGCATGCCTGGTTTGCGTGTGCTGCAGGGTGCCCGTAGCACACGGGCTGTGAGGGACGGCTCACTTAGTGCTGAGCTCTCAGTAATTGCCTATCAGCTCAGGTAAGGTATTTTTTTTTTTTCTCTAATAATTATAATCCATTTTCGTTTTACAATCCTTACCGAGGGAATATAGCTGGGCAATATTCATGCCATTTCTGTTTACAGGTGCTCTCCTTACCGTTGTGGTTGTAAAGCACACAGAGTATTCACATTACTGAGCGGCACCGCAGTTGTTCTGAGCAGAAAATACTCCTTAGGAGAGGACACTCATTGCCACCTCTGTTTGCATTCGTGCCTGCTTTCCTTGCCCAGTGTGAGCACTGTGTACACTGACCAGAGGGCTGACAGGAGATGTGCATCCAGTGCTTAAATCCTTCCCCCCCTATTTTGGTTGATGCATGTCCCATTTTTAGACTCACAAAGGAAAAAGAAATTTAAATAAGAAAAAACGACAGTTTTAAATTACAGAGAAAATCTCCTCACTTAAATATGTTTTAGTGCTTGCGATATCTTGGTTCTTTTGCACAAAAAGATGCGATCCCATCAGCCTCGCATCTTTATTTTCAAACCTGTTTGCATCATTTAAATCGAGAGCAGAGAGCTCTTCTCTGAGATACACACAAACGGTTAAATCAAATTGTCAGTGCACTGCTAAGGTCTCTGAAGCATTAATTTTTACACAGGTATTCTGGATGTATTATGGACTATGGAGGTTAGAATGTGTGTATTTTTATGGGTGGATGTTCGAGGCACTCTTAGGGGGAGATGTCTGCAATCAGCATAATAAGGACAAAGGCGTCAGTCAGAAAGCCTCTGAGTTAGCGGGGCAGGGAAGGAGGGGAACTCTTCCCACCTGACCTTTCAGCACCAGTTATTAGCTCTGGGTCCAAGCAACAGGTTTAATGGGGAGGGCTGCAGGGCTGGCTGCTCTGTGTTCAGACTTCCACTGCAGAAAATATTTTGGTGTTGGTCATCTGCTTTGCAGGCATCTGCTCCTGGCTCTCCTTGTGCTTTAGCTTAGCTTTTGTCTCCCTTCCTCCGGCACTCCTCTCTTTGTGTCAGAGCTAAGTATTTAAGCAGCCCCACACATGATGCCTGTCTTGCCAGCGTGCACCGGGCTCGGAAGTTGTCACACAAACAGATGTGCCATATCCCTTTGGTAAGCAATCTCTGGGAGGTAATTGGCTGTATTTATCCCTTAATGTCACGAGCCTAGAGCCCAAAAATGACTACTTTCACAAAAATAACTTTCAGGTGCAATCAACAAATGCAAACACACTCAGAAGTCTTTTAACTCCTTTTTTGCTGCATAGTGGTGGGAGATAGCAGATTGTGTTTTTGTGCATTATTACTCACTTCCAATGCTGTCGTTCCCCTGCAAATATTAGCCATCCCACCGATTAATTAATCCCTGTAACCCAACAGCAGTATGCTTTCCTCCTCGGCCCATGCCCTGAACCTGAGCGTCTTCCCGTGCTTGTCTGGAGTGCGTTTTAATACCAAAGAACACAACAACTAAAATGCCATTCCCCGGTTTTATGAAAAAGCAATATCGGAGAGTAAATAGGGCAAATACCAACAAGGAGGGACACACACATTGAATCGAACAACGAAGTCAAATAATATCAGTAAATGGGGGTGCAGCGGCGGTGGGAGCTCTCTCCGTGAGCTTTCCGAATGGCTGTGGAGCATGGGAGCATCCCATCCTCCTTTGGAATTAGCAGCAGCAGCCAGAACGGGATTAAACCTCTTCAAATAGCTTTCCAAGCAGAGAGAAAGCATAAAAGAGAGTGAAAAAAAAATAAATCCAGCACGTTCTTTTGCCACTGGTAATAAGCTTACGCTTGCAATAGACTTGTTCAATAATTAGAGTTAAATTGCCTCCTATTCTACCACCACCTTTCTCAGCTTTACACTCCGGAGTTGCAGTCTGATGGGGAGGAATCAGCAGAGGGAGGAATGTACAGGAGTGCCGTGCCACGCGTGCTGGGGGCTGCTGTGGTTCCCCTAGCACAGCCACGTGGACACACGGCCACGCAGGACACGGCCCCACACCTGCACACACGCGTGGCACAGCCCTGCACACGCGTGCACCCCCAGCCCTGAGACAGAAGGCACTGAAAAAGGAATTGAGATTTGCAGATCTGATAATGAGCCAGTTAATGACATAAATGATACCTCAAGAACCTCACTAAACCATCCAGGTCCTACAATTTAATCTGTAATAAATACTCCTGCATCATTGCGAGATGGCTGCTCATAATGGCAAATGAAATATGCTGGTATGATAGGTACAATAAATCTGGATTTTCCTATGGTTCCCTCAGGCTAGAACAATATGTAACCAGAGTGCGCACTGTCAGGATGAGCAGATCTCAAAGCCATCATAAAATCTAAATGGGGACTAATTAGGAGGCCCTTCCCTTCTAGAGTTACTATTTCTATTGACATTTTCCATGCATGAGCCCCTCCATAACATCATAAGTCACCAAGATAAGAACTCCCTAGATTATAGGGAAAAAGCTTTAATGGAGAAGTTGAACTCAAAGGCGATGCATAAATTTTCCTTCTGATACCACGGGAAGTCTGTGTTCTCTACTTTCTTTACAAACTTTCCTCCCTGGGCCCGGCTGCAGCTCCGCCAGCCCCATCAGTGCAGCAGTGCCCCGGGGCTGGGGGATGTGCACCTGTGGGGTTCCCCCTGGGCACCACTGGAGCCTCCGTGCTTGGGACAGGAGCACTTGGACCCCCCCCCCTCAGGCCTGGCCCTGTACTCAGGGACCCAGAGCTGTGGGGCTGCTCCCTGCCCAGGGCTGAGATGCACGCAGAAGCCAAGATTTATTGGCTGTTTACAGCAGGCTTTATATTTAATTTTCCCTTGCCACTTCTGCACAAGTAATTGCCCAAGTGTGTACGTGCATATTCCTGTTTGCTGGAGGTGCAGGCTCGCATCCTTGCTGCCACCCCAATTAATGACCTCAGCTGGAAGGTTTGGGAATCCTCCTCCTGCTGCGAAGAAAGGTGTGGGCGTCTTACAGAGGTGAAATCCCACACCATGCCGTGCCACGGTGTGCCGTGAAGTGCTGTGCCATGCCGTGCCACGTCTTGTCATTCTGCACCATAAAGTGTCACACTGTGCTCTGCCATGCCATGAGGTGCCATGCTGAGCCAAACCATGCCATGGTGTGGCATACCATGAGGTGTCATAAAGTGTGAGGTGATGCCATGCCATGCTGTGCCGTGCCATAAAATGTCATAAAGTGCCAGGCCATGCCATGCTGTGCCACGCCATGAGGTGTCATAAGGTGCCAGGTCATGCCATGCCCTGCAGTGCTCTGCCATGAAGTGCTATGCTATGCCACCCAGTGTCACAAAGTGCCACCCCCGCCATGCCACGCTGCCATGCCAGCAGGAGCACAAGCCCACAGTCATCACAGATGGAGCAGCTGTTGCTGCTTTTGTAATGGAAAGCGGAGTTCTCACCTGATGGCACTGTTGTAGCAGCTGCAGTTGCACAGGACTGTTGGTAGCCATAATCATCACAGTGAGCAAATCCACTAATTCAAAGTGACCATACAATCAGGATAAATGTATTAAAAATTCAAAGTCTGGGTGTTGACAGCTCTGGAAACCCAGCAAGGGCAGTGTGGGTCGGAGGTGCAATGGCTCATCCCAGCACCCCTGGACCTGGCAGCACCGGGGCATCAGCTGCGTGCCCGCCGTGCACAGACACACAGGGCTGGGTGCACTCAGGGAGTGCAGGAGCTGCAAATGCACAGAGAAAAAACTGTAGCAGATGAAGTCGTGTCATGAAGAATGCACAACGGCTCCTACCTTTTTTGGCATTTACCTTTACTCATGAGGGAAGGCCCGGGACTGTGGTTTATCGGGTCCCTCCTCCCTTGTGAAGAATGCCATCAGGAAGGCCCCACGGCCCCGTGCAGTTGCTGTGCTCGGTGCCAGCCCCTCTGCCATCAGAGCAGGCTGCTGCCTGGTGCTCTCGCAGCTTCCGTGCAGCACGGTGAGCCTGCACACGGCCGTGTTAAAACGCAATCCCGCCGGAGCCGTGACCCCATTGAAATGCTGGAGTTCTCACGTGTGATTATCTTTGATCTTTGAATGCACATTATATTCTTGAAAATTACTGACATTGGGTAAACAAACATTTTCTCAAAAGCAGCATTCCTGGAGGATGAGTCTAAATACCCTTCTCTCAACTTTGTGTTTACACAGAGTTCTACGGGGGAAATGAGCCTTCGGAGAATTATTAGAGGGCAAACGAGAAGCGGCCAAGTTTATGAAAAAATAGCACCAAAATGGCTGAGAGGATAGAGAGCTATATCCTAAAGTCAACTCCGGTTCCATTTCATTTTTTTAGAGGAAAATCACCGTCGGCTGAGATTTCCTCCGTGTTTCCTACCGAGGCTTTGTGGGGGAGAGGAGCGACTCTCCGCTCCCCAGATGTGCCAGTGGGGCTGTGTCTGTCTGCTGGGCTGTGGGAGATGGGCCTCGCACTGGGCTCAAGTTCAGCTTGTGCCTATGGGAAAGTGGGAAATACATACCTCATTCTCATGGCACTCCCTTTAACAACTGTATTATTTTATCTGCTCATCGCTTTCCAAATATGCTTCTATTTAGGAAAGTGATTAAATTACTGCCAAACACGGCATGTCAGTGTGCCAGGGCTGTGTTTCCACCATTTCCACTGCTGCTAACATAAGTACTGGGAACAATTCAGAATCACACGGATACACCGTGCTGCCAGGGACAGGGATTCCCGTCGCACAGCAGTGGGACCTCACCTGTCAGACATGGACAGAGCCACACATCAGCCGAAGGATTCAGCACAAGGAGCTGCTTAATGAGTATTACCTAAGAAAGCGTGCGGTGCAGCAGCGGAGCATGGCACCCTGTGAATAAATGAGTGTGAGAGGAGTGGCATGGGGAGGGCTGAGCAGCACCAGGACCCGCACCAGGAGGGAAAGCCGGCCCTGCCCGGGGCCCTCCTGCACAGCATGGCCACTGCTGTGTGCTCCTCTTGGGGTTCCCATCTGAGCACCTTACGGAGGCTCCCAAAAAGCTTTTGTAATCACACACAGTATTTGTGTGGCGGAGGCAGAGCTTTTTTTCCCAAGTTCTGCTCAGATACTTGGAAATGACAGTGTACGGACATCAAAGATAAACACCCACTGGAAGGCTGTGAATTCAGGGAAATAGGAAATGGATATATTTCCCATGTTAATGCTAGATAAATTTTGCTCAGCATCACTCCGTCCTTCTGGTTTGCACTGGTTCTCCCATGGTCTGGGGCTGGTGGTGTGGCTTGGCTGTGTGAGCCAGGGATATCCTGGGGCTGTCCCCACAGCGCCGGCATGGTCTCGCCAGGGAAGAATGACTTATCAACAGATATAAATCAAAATGACTGTTTAGCAGCACTGATGAGTTTGCAGTGAGAACTTGTGGAAGCACAACAGCATCTAAACATGACATATCTGCCTCGGCTGCCGCGGCATGGCGCATCTCGCTTAGTCCACGTGCCCATTTGTGCGTGCCCTTTAGTGCCTGTGAAGATTTAAAATTGGGAAGAGAAGAATTTTATCTCCTATTGAGGACAGTCCCACTTCACACACACCAGGTCTGCGATCCGGCAGGTGTAATTCAGGCACGCAGGACACAGCTCTGTGGACACAGCTGTACATCACCTTGGCACAGTGCGATGCGTCCCCTGCTCACACCTCCCCTCCGACCTTCCCTGGGAACACGGAGCGAATGATCCAGTTGCACCTCTGCAGTGAGCAAGCCAAAGCATGAATCCCAAAGGCGTGAGAGGAAACAAAGAGGTCAGTGCCTTAAGAGCCCCCATCTCTGGGTTCCCTGCCAGCCCCAGTTGCCCACCAGTAGTGCGGGGGCTGCAGTGGGGGCTGTGGGGCTGCGTGCTGTGGCTGCCCCAGGGAAGGACAGCAGAAACCCTGCTGGTGTGCAACGCCGTTGGAAATGAGTGGGGGAATGGGCGTTGCTTAGCAATGCTCTACAGCACGCTCCAGTCCTGGGGAACGGGCAATGCGCAGTCAGAAACCCCAGCATTATTGTTACTACTATTTCAAGAGCGCCCAGATGCACACAGAGCTTTGCAGATAAAAGTAATTGATGGTCCTCAGCCTCTGGAGCTGCAGTAGCGCAGGATGCTGCCCCAGGGAGCACTGGGCATGGGCTGTGGAGCAGAACAGCACAGCATGGCTCCTTTTGGCCCTCGTCCTGCACCCACTGGTGGCGTGGGAAGATCTTTGTCTCCAGTTGTAGCTGAGCATGTGAAGGCGAGGAGGGAGCGCTGCAGAACTTCACTTTGTGTCTGTCCCAAGCTGCAGTGCAGCTGCTGGTGCACGGCGTTGCTCTGAGCCAGTGTGCACCTGATTTCTTCATTACCCCTGGTTGGCTGCTGCATCCATCGGAGCAGGGACACATTCTGAAGGATTCATCAACACCTGTTGTGTGTGGGGGTATCTTGCAGGCTGGCAGAGATCTGCTAACTGTGCTGGTTGCTTGCTGCGGGAGATGGATTTTTCCTCCTCGTGTGGATGCTCTGATGTACACACGGACACCTTGCTTCCAAAGGCAGACACACACCTGCTGTTGCACTGGAGCAGCCCTGGTAGTAGATCACTGCGCTGCTCTCAGCGTCTCCGGCACTGGGACCCAAATATATCACATGTGCACATTTCAGATAGCAGAAAGCTTCCAATGGCTTTTAATGAGTTCTGGACCAGGTCCCAGGTCGCTGTTGTGCTGTTTTGTTAAATCACCGAGATTTATGTCCAGCTATTTAATATTGGCCTGAAACAGCATCCCAAAGCTCTGCCCCTGCTCGGCGCTGCGTCGTGCTCCCCAGCCCAAGGTTTTAACCTATCTTGTTCACTTCTCTCCCTTTGCGCTGATGTTTTTTTTTTTTCTAACTTGGCGATCTCAGCGCAGAGTTTTGGAGGCACCTGAGTGATTGAAATGCATCGGCTGCAGCCAGGCCGTGGCTTGCAGGAGGTCAGACGTGGGGCAGGGCAGCCCGCCCCATTGTGGGTCCGGCAGTGCCCACCCCCAGCTGGAGCTGCTGGAGCAGAGCAGGGCTGTGCTGTGCCGGGGAGCTCTGAGCCGATTGTTTTAATACCAGAGTGACACCAAAGGGGGTCAAGTAAATAAATATGCATGCCTCACTAGTTCAAAATAATAAAATTCCAATGTGTGCAAGCCTGCTTGTTGAACATATGTTTGCGGCACGGCTAAGCCATCTGGCTCAATGTCAAGCATTTACACCAACTGCAGTCTTACACTACCTGACAGCAGAAAAGCTTTATTCCCCTGGTGTTTGGGCACAAATGGAGAAATATTATTGAAATGATTATCTGCATCAAGACTCAGATTTGGTTTGACATTTAGCTGGCTCTGTTTAATCCAAAGGGTTGTCTGAATGAATAAAGAGAAGGGTTCCTCCAGAAGATGCTGCGAGCGGCCGGGGAGAGCCAAATGATTAATGAGAGCCAGAGCCGGGCGCACCCTGCCCACCTCCACCCGCATCGGGAATGAGGGATGCGCAGAGCCACAGCCAGTTCTGGAGCTGTGGGAACCAGAAGGGAGAGCCGTGCTCCTTCCAGGGAAGGGGAGCTCCACATCCCAGCTCAGATCCAAATGTGAGATGCCCCAGGGCACGTCCCTGCACAACAACTGGTGCTGTGGGTGAGGATGGTGTCCGGGCCATCCCGGTGCCGTGCGGGGCCCATCGCTGGAGGTCGGAGTGGGTCCGTCCCGGCTCCTTTTTAGAAATGCCTCCTGTGACATGGGAACAAAGGAAAGGAGTCGCGAGCGTGAAGTTTTGAGCAAGTTAATAAACAGAGAGTGTGAGCAGGATTTGTTTGAACTCGTGGGGCTTGCTCTGACAAAGACAAATCTATCCGAGGAATCGGGCGCGCTGGATCTGAACACGAAATGGGATGGAGCTGCAGAGCACGGGGTGATGAGCAGCGTCACGGCCCAGAGAGCCGCACTCCGCTCTCCGTAGTGCCGGAGCCCAGAGCCCCTCCCTCCCCCCATGAATGCACTGTACCATTTCTTTCCCTTTTTCTTTACATTTCCACTTCCGATCGCTGATTTGGATTTAAAATTAATTTGGTGATTTGAGTTTAATAAGAACGTTAGACGTGATTTCCTTCTCACTCTTACTTTTAATTAACTTTTTAATTGAGATTTAAATGAATCCTAATGAACAGAATTGGTAGCCTAATGGATTTGTTGCGGCGGCGTGGTGAGGGATCAGCGTGCTGGCAGCAGCGTGAGGTATTGCTCTGTGATGTCAAACAGCTACAGGTTAATTTTTTGGCAGAGGTTACTTAATGTCGGCTGAAAACAATGATTTCTTTTTGATTTATTAGTAAACAGTTCCTCAGCAGCGCACGGTCCGCGGCCCTTAAGCACACACCCCTCCGTGCCCACTAAGACACGTCCCTGAGTGTTGGCAAAGCTGGGGCAGCTCCACAAAGCTGGAACAGCCCCTCCTGCTCATCCCACGCACAACAAAGCCTGAGCCCCCATGGCCCCTCTGCCCCTCTGCTCTCTGGCTGTGCCTCGGAGCCATCTGAGCCCGGCTCGCAGGGCTCGTCCTTCTTCCCGCAGCAGGTGTAAATCAGCAGCACTGGGCCTCTGCTGGTGTAACTGCAAAGCTTTCGAGAAATTACAGCCGTCAGAGGATAAAGCAGGATGTATGGAAAAGGAGAATGGGGACAGTGCGAGAAAATGGGATGGGAGAGAGAAATATTACCCGCAGTGCCCAAAATGGTTTGAAATATAGGGTGCTACCAAACTTAAAGGAGCGAGTTTAAAAGTTTCATCCTGCGGGCTGGACCTAATCTGTGGGAAATCGCACTCAAAGACTTGCCCTTTCTGCCCCACACCAAGCACTCGGCAGGTCAGGGGCATCCCTGGAAGGCACCCAAAGTCCTGCTCCCTGCCAGGGCTGGCTCCTCATGTGCCACCCCCCTGTGCCATCTCCCTGTGCTGATTCCCAGGCCTCCCACAGCAGCACCTCACACCTCGTGGTACCCAAGGAGAACAAACCAGCAAGCTGAGGCAGAGGTGAAAGCTGTTGATGCCCCTTTACGCCCCACACCCAGAAATAGTGGCTTTTTCCAACGTAAGATGATGAAAATCATCATTTGCTGCAACGTGTTCTGTTTGGAGTGTTTCGTACGTCACAAACTCAAGATTAAGGAGAGAGCCTTTCTCAAGCACGGTTTAATTTTGTGTTCAACTTCCCAGGCTTCTGTTAACACCTTTTCTGTAATCAGTACAGTATCTTTCAGTTAATTAGTTCTGGAGAAGAATTGCCAGTGTGAGCAGTGGTGGGGCCTCCCCCTTCCATTCAGCAGGCCGAGCAGCGTCTGATGCAGATAAAAAGGACCACTGGAGGCTCCCTTAGAGAGAGAGACATTAGATATCGCTCAGACACCTCTTCAAAGCGTTTATCCCTCCTCCAGCCCTGCGTGCAGGGAGGCCCATGCTGGCTGCATGAGGCACACATCCTAATGGGAACTGCCTCCTGCATTGCCCAGGCCCCGGTGCGGTGCTGCACGGCTCTGCCTAGCTGCAGCAAACACCAGAGAAGTGCAGAAAGCTGAGCCTGTTTCCAGCATTTCTGTAAAGCCCGACCTCCAAATTGAGGTCTTTCCCAACCGTTGTGTTTGAAAGCTGTCCCAGAGGTGTCCAACAGCGCAGGTGCTGTGTGTTTGATGCACGATGCTGAAGAAGGGAACTCCCATGGCACTGAGCCGAATGTTGGACCTATACAGACCCAGGATGGGCTGTAATGTTTGGAATGAACCCTGAATGCCACTGTGCCTCTGGGAAAGGCTGGGTGCAAAGCCTGAGGTCCCACACCACGCCCTGCTCTCAGCTTCCATTGCAGCAGCTGAAGGATTGGCCCTGGGTGAGTGATATCCACAGATCCTATCTAACCCTCCGCGTGTTTATGTACATCAGCATGTTCTAGTGTACAAGAATTGTCCCCATTGAACTCCCACAACATCTCTTTGACTCACTGTCAAGCTCAATAGCGTCGGAGATCAATCAGCAGTGCATAAATTTCCCTTCAAAGAAGAGCAATGTGTCGGACGACAAGCGTCCCACTCCGAGCAGCTCCATCTGAGCAGAGCACAGCAGCTAGCATTCCCCGTGCCTCCCATCCCAGCGCAGCCAAAGCTTGGCACAGACTGTCAGTGAGGGGTATTGCAATTCAGCTCCCGGGTCCCAGAAGTCCTGCAACACTTTGTGGCCGGAGCTGTGTGTGTGTGTGTGTGTGTGTGCAGAGTGTTTCAGACCCGAGGATGCTGTGACCGCTCACAGGGCTTGCACTGCCCTGCTGGCACCAGGTTCCTTACCAGGAGGGTTTCCTTCTGCTCAAATCCCCCTGCACACACCACTTTTTTGTTTTCCTCCTCCTTCCTTTTAAACGCTGCTCTGTGACTACTTACATGAGATCATCTGCCAAGGTCTGAATTCTTTTCTGCACTATAGACAAAGGATTCTTCTCAATTAATGTGTTCTGAGAGGTTCCTGTCACGGGAACGTAATTAACTCTTTGCTGGCCTGACTAATTTCTGCATTTTAAAAAGTAGCCTGATAATGACAAAAGTGGAGCACTCAATCCACAGGATAGCCATTAACTGCACTGTTATTGTGCGGCCTCAATTCAGAGCACAATTACTGTCAGAGGATTGCTCTGGAAGCCGCTTCTTGTACGCAAACAAGAGCGCTATTCATTAAAGGCCACTCTCAATAAAACGCAATCGATATTTTTAATGAATATTTGAGAAAGAAAATACAATCTCAGGTTCAGAAACCCGCACTACAGTTATCACTCTTTTAATAACAGGCTTCCTCAGGTACAGACGCCGGCGAGGAGCAGAAATGAGACGCCAGCTGGGAGAGGTTTATCTGCAGAAATGCGAAGCGGTGAGCATAGCCCAGATCCCACGGTCTGTTCGGTTTTCCTGAGCCCGGGGCTGCCTCCTCCGAGCCTTTACTGCCGTCCCCGGGCTCGGAAGCGGAGTGCCGCGGTGTCACCGCCCCGCAGTGCCCCGCAGTACCCCGCAGTGCCCCGCACTGCCCCGCACTGATCCGCACTGCCCCGCAGTGCCCCGCAGCCCGGGCTCCGCTCGGACACGAGCACCGGCAAAGGGCGCTGCCGTTCCCTCCGGGTTTCTCCATTTACAACTACTACTAAGAACCTCTGTTTTCCCTACGAAGCACGAAGAAAGCCGAGCAGCGCCCGACGGAGGAGCGGAGCTGCGCGCGGTGCGGCCCTTCGGTACCGCGGGGGTTCCACGCGTGGGGCCCCGCACGGCCCCGCAGCGGAGCTCCGCGGCGGACGCAGAGCTCAGCAGGAGCTGCAGCAACGAGAGGCCGCTTCTGCACGGCAACATTGCCCTCTTTTGGCAAAGCGGCGTGCGGAGCGGGGCGGCCCGGAGAGCCGAGCCCCGCACGGCCCGGGAGCAGGCGTTTTGTACACGTATTTCCCTCTTATTATTCTTTATAGAGAGGTGAGCGCAGGCAGAGATCGGCAGCCGGCCAGCGTCATTCAGCACGTCTTATCCTCAGGCGTGTACAAATGTAGATGTAAGCAACGTAACCCTTCGCCACGCAAGGAAATATTTACCCTCTTTAATAGCTGACGTCAAATCCATTGCAAAGGGATGTGATCCTTGCTCTTCTTCAACACGAGCTGCCCTTCTTAAACCAGAGGCGCTCTGTGCAGCGCCGTCCCCCAGCTGCTGTTCTGGGCTCAGCAGTCCCACCGTGGCTCAGTGCCCCTCCCCATGCACCTCGCAGCCCGGGGCTGACCTGACACCCTGCAGCAGTCAGAGCGTGTGCCGGTGGCACCGTGCTCGGCTGTCCTTAGGGATAAGCCACAGAGTGGCTGCGAGGCTGCTTCACAGCCGTCCTTTGGAGGGCAGCCGGGGTGGGCTGCAGCTCATGGGGGTGGGAGTGGGGAGCTGGGGGCTGCTGCTGTGCCCAGGCTGTTGTAAGCCAGGAGAAGGTGGCAGCAGCCACGCCGTGTCTTCGTCCATCCCATAACGTGGTTACGGCCGAGTGTAAAAAACCCCACAGAACACCACGTTTGCACAGCAGTGCTTCTAATGGATTGATAAAGTGATGAAGGAAATCCATCCTTGTCCTGGGGTGGCAGTTTGTGCTCCTCCATACACACAGCGGCCAAAGAGGGAATTCGTGCGACGTGGAGCAGTGCGGAGGAGCAGGGCCAGGGCCTCTCTGTGCTGAAGTGGTGATTCCCAAATAGCCTTTGCTTCCCCGGCAGAAAAACTGTGTTTAGTAAAGGTTTTACAAATGAAAATCTTAATGATTGTGAAAAAGAGAACCAAAAGCGTCGCTGTTGGTGTTAAATGCTAACACGGCTGTTTAACTTAAGGGCCAGCGCCTGCCCATAAATCAGAGGGGACCCCTCCCCCTTTCTCCCCAGTGGGATAAACACAGTTTGTCACACTGTGAGAATACTCTGCTGCACGGGAACCATCGGAACACATTGCTGGGTCCAAAGTAAAGCTCCGTACACAATGCAGCCGCGGGTGGACAGAGGAGTAATGATGTAACACAGACAACTTCGGGAAGTGGAAGTGGGGGGATCTGTGGGGGGATCTGTGGCTCACATTACTTCGCATTGTTCGTCGCCCACACTAATGCGATGAAAAGGTTTTGATTTTCATTACGATGTACTTTGCATGTCGCTTGTGTCGGATCAGTGGGCCGCTCCCCTCCTTGTTCCTCCTGCAGCCGATCTAAAAGGCTTTCCGAAAGAAAACTGAACTCACACAGACAAAGACTGATTCTTCATCCGCCTGACATGTCACGCCAACAAATGGGTTTTTGTGCACTCTGTCAGTGTCTTAATCAGAGTGTCACGCCAGCCCGCAGCACCTCCGCAGCTCGGAAACCTCTCCCAACACTTCATCCTTCAACTTGTATACGTTGTACAGACATTCAGATGAGGGCCGATAATATGGGAGATTTACATGTTTCTGTCGTGGCTGAGATTTGTCACACGTCATACCAGGCGGCCTCCCCGCACCAGGGCCAGGTAGCACGGGCTCAGAGAGGGGAAGGAGCAGCTTTGTCTGCTCTGCTGATGGGTCCCACCTGACGGGACCCAGCTGACAGCCAGGAGGCTGCTATGTGAGGATGGGCTGTGCCCAGCTGTGTTCCTAGCCCATGTGTCACCTGCCCTGGCCTGAGCTGCTGTGCTGACCCTGCAGTTTCTTTAAATATAGAAGTATAGAATCACGGAGGTTGGAAAAGACCGAGATCACCCAGTCCAACCATCCACCTACCACCAGTATTTCCCACTAAACCGTGTCTCTCAGTACTGCATCTAAATGTTTCTTGAACACCCCCAGAGGCGGTGACTCCCCCACCTCCCTGGGCAGTGCCTGACCACTCCTTTAGAGAAGAAACTGTTCCTAATATCCAATATCTGCTCTCTATGGGACTGTGCTCAGACTCCACACAGATCCACTGCCCTCCTCTGGACACGCTCCAGGGCCTCAGTGTCTTTCTTGTAGTGAGGGATCCAAAACTGAGCACAGCACTGAGGCGCAGCCTCACCAGAGCTGAGTACAGAGGGGCGATCACCTCCTGCTCCTGCTGGCTGCACTACTGCTGATCCAAGCCAGGCTGCCATCGTCCTTGTCCGCCTGGGCACACTGCTGGCTTGTGGTCAGCCGAGCACTGACCGACACCTCCAGGTCCATTTCTGCCACACAGCCTCCCAGCCTCTCTGCCCCACTCCTGTAGCACTGCATGGGGTTGTTGTGGCCAAAATGCAGGACCCAGCACGTGGCTTTGTCGAACCTCATTCCACTTGACCTCAGCCCAGCTATCAGCTGCAGGGACAGCAGCTCCGGTCCAACAAAACCAGAATTGTTCCTGATGCCGTTGGCTAGTTGGAGCTGTGAATGATGGGTGGAGGCTCAATGGGTGCAGGCACCTGCTGCTGAGGGCAGTGACGGTGGTGACAGCAGCTGTGGGGCAGCACATCTGGGACTCCTCAGAACTTTTAACAACAAGGCAAATGCCCAGGAGGAGCACCCAGCCAAGCTCTTATTTTCTCTTCCAGAACTCCACCAGAGCAGCAGTGATGGTCCTGCTCGCTCTCACTGTGCAGTGAGTGCCCCCACCACCTTTCAGCACCTTGCACATCATTGTCTCCCAAAATGTACGCACACTGCCAGCTCCGTGTGCCACACACAATGCTGGAATCAGGCTGCTCTTTGTCTGACATCCAGTTTGTCTGGCATCTGACATTAGCATTGCTAAGCACCGGATTGCTAAGCGCTTACCAATTCAGATATTGTACCACCACATCATTCATCCCGTCCAGCAGCCAAAAAAACAAAACGAGAAAGCCAAGAGAGGCAAAGACTTCCCAGCCAATGGGACGAGCCCCGAGAAATCACATATGCTAATTGCACGGCCTGGGGAAGCGGGATGCCAAGGACAGAGTGCTCTGTGAGGGGTGAGATACAGCACGGTGCTGCACAGGGAGCGCGGGGCTCAACCGACCTCTTCTGAGCACAGGGACACGGCCACCAGTCCCCAGCACCAGGAGTGCCACACGTTGCCTGGCCCCATCCCCATTGCCCTGAGTGGTGCCACCAAGGCGCTGGGCTCCAGGCTCAGCCCTGGTGCCGGGCTCCGGCAGCGCTGGGTGCGATAATGAGTTATAATTCGTGGCAGGATGAAGAGTAGCATCCACTCTGTGCCACGGAATGCTTCCCTATAATCACCGCAACACATATTTTAAAGTACATTATGCAATACATAAAAAATAATGATTTTGAGACAAATTAAGCCATAACAGCCTCAAATCAGTTTGCCTACACAGTTAATATGTTGATTAATGTCCTGTTAGGACCGAGACACTCATTTTTATCTCATTATTCAACTCGGTGTTTTCCCATAGCTATTGAATAAAAATGTAATTATTGCTCTAAATTACGTTATTATTAACTTTCACATGGTGTTTCTTGATAAACAGCGGCACAAGCAGAGGGCTTCCACTGGTGGGGAGACGGGAATAAAAGTACTCCAACAAACGGGATGGGTTATCCGCATCCCTCTGAGTGTTAGCATCACTAAAACCATGCAAGCAAAGAGCAGGCAGTGCTCTAACAGCGCTTTGACACAGCGCAGGAATCAGCGCTGCAGGCGCCCGCGTGATGGGTAGGGCAGCACATTGGCAACATGTAGGGAGAAAGGAAAAGGAGTAGAAAGCATCAGCCCTGGTTTTCTTCATCTCCCTTCCTGAGCAGCTCTGTGGAGTGACGGCAGGCTCAGCCGCCTGCAGGATCCCCGCCTGCAGGGTCCCTGCTGGATGCTCGCTTGGAGCAGCACAAGAAAGGCAAAATAAAGTAACATTCCTACAGACGAAGCATGTCCCCGGGGCCAAGCACCCACCGTGTCCCAGCACCCCTGGGTGCCCTGCACCAGCTGGGGCCGAGCCCGCTGAGCACTGCTCTGCGCAGCGTGAGCACCGGGTGCGCCGCCGGGAGAGGTGTGGGGCTGCTGAGCTTGATTGAGAAAGGTTAATTACATGTGAAATGAGACTGGGATTCAGACTGTGTTTGCTCTAGATTTTGTGTAATGTTATATCAACACTGGGATTCTCTGTTATTCTATTAACAAAATCAACTCATTTTGTTTGGTTTCATTTTACTGTTGTTTTAATCCCACTGAACATTTATACTGTTATTTAATTTTACTAAACATGTGTGGATAGTAAAATACCTACAGAATTAAACTACCCAAGGATATTAAAGTGATCCGGTTCTCATCGAGATTTGATCTGCTAATTAGCCACACCAATTTTATGGATCATTGCAGCGCACTTAAAATGTATTGTTATATGTTCATAATCTTTCCTTAATGAGCTTTTATTGAGAGCAGAGGCCGGCCTTGGCGAGCTGTTCTGCCACGGAGGTTTTCCAGCCCGTGTTCCTGTGCCTGGTGGATGGCAGCGCGGTGCGGGCAGGGCAGAGGTGTGGGAGTGCTCCTGGTGTGTGGTGCCCATGTCGGGGGCAGGAGGGGCAGCAGCAGCCCCCAGGAGATGGCAGTGTCCCTGGGGCCGTGCAAGCCCCCAGCGGCCCCACTCGATGCTGGGAGCACTGGACCACGGCTCTGCATGTCAAGGAACTTCTCTAGAATCGCTCATGCTCATGCAGTACGTCAGTGCTGACACTTGCTGGGCGTAAAGGGGTGGCTGAGGCTTGCAGGAGAGCTTTGATGGGCCGGTTGCTACGCTCTGAGGGTAATGGATCTGCACACCGTGCTTCTCCGTGCTTAGGTTCCTCAGCCTCCAGCACAGAGAACTGAAATTAGACTTAAGCCTTTTGCCCACCAAATGTCATTTTGCACCTACACATGCATGCATTAAAGTGATGAGACGCCAAAGGTTGGCCTGTCCCTCATGACAGTGGATGAAAATAGTGTCAGGCCACCAACGAAAGCAGCACCATCAGCTCTACAACAAGGAAAGCAAATGGCGTCAAGTGAGGGAAAAAGTTCCATGAGGACCCCTTAGCCATGAGGACGCCTTAGCCGTGAGGTTTCAGCAATTGCTAGGTTTCCCAATCCCAGCACTGGTTCTGACCCCACTGCTGTGGGGATGGATGTGACCTGGGTGCTGTCCCCAGGCCTGGCGTGGCCCTGCCCGCACGGTGCAGCACTGGGGCACAGAGCAGCCACCCAGAACCGTGGTGTAACCGCCCAGAGGTGGAGGAGCCGGCAGCAAAGGAGGGAGCTGTGGATCACAGAGCACTGTTTGGCACCGGTGCCGGCTCGTGTAACAATCCAAGGGTCACTACCTGCAGAAGTGAGGACACAGCTTACAACGCGCGGCCCCAGCCCGTGACAACGTGCGCGGCGGGATAATGAACTTAAAACAATTGCAATTTACAGGCTGAGACAAAGGATTAAAACTAAAGATGAATGGTGCGCTGCGTGCCGCTCACTTGTAGAACAGCGCTAAGCCAACGTAATCCATTTGAGTTGCGGGCGGTGGCGGCGGAGCCGTGCGGCAGCAGCAGGTCGGGTTCGGCTCCTGGGGACGCGCGATACATCCACCTGTGCCAGCCCTTCCCGGAGCGATAAAGCTGCCGAAGTGCCTGGAGAAGTCGGGCCGGCAGCGGGGCGTCCCCGGGGAGCGGGTGTCAAAGTTGTCCATCAGATGGCTGAAAGGGAAGAAGGGGAGCCGCACTCCGTGCTATTGTGCCACAGTTGTCATTGACTGATCAGGCCTTTTAAGCAAGCTTTCACAGTCAATGAAACCACCTGAATAGATGAAAGCCAGACAGCTCCTGACAAACAAGGGGCTGTGGAATATTCATTGTGCATCTGCGAGGGAAAGATTAATGTATTAGAAATTAAAATGGGGCCGGGACGTATGATCTTGCTCTAACACTTGGCCAGACCTGTGTCACCCGTTGCTGGTGCCTGAAGTCGACAGACAATCCTGCCAAGGTAACGGGAATCATTAAGCATCCTGCTATTGTGCGCGGTGAATAATAAAACTTTCCCCTATTCTTTGCCCGGAGCTGACAATGAATAATTCTGGAGCTATTTGCAATGTTAACAGCACCTATCTTGCCCATCCATTCCTTTACGATAAGGATGAAAATATGCATTTCAACAGTCTGTACAGATACTGATTCACAGGCATTTCAAAGGACACCTGTCACTCAAGTGAAGGACCTGTCAGTCTCCAATGGATGACGGTGCCAGGAAAATGGCGAAAAAGATTATCTGTACTTTATTTCTTTTTTCCTCAGATTATAACACTGTTACATTTGCCATCAACTGACAAGTGATTTACACTCGCAACTGTAATGTGTTTAAACTAGAAAAAGCTATTCTCTTAGGCAGCCCTTATTCTTTCAAGGTTTACAACTGTATCAAATATACTATCACAAATGTGATCTAGACCATACAGAATGCCATTATGTGAGATATTAGAAGCATTTAATCTGTTTGTTAACACAAAGGTGACATTGATAAAGTCGGATCTTTGACGTCAGGACCAAGCTGGATAAACCCACTTTTAAAAACCTCGGGGTCATCTGCAGTTCTGGGGGTGCAAGCCCCGAGCTCCCCTGGATCTCTGCAGGTCCCGGCCTCACCCTGCAACAGCGAGCAGCAGGGTCAGCCCACACAGCCAGCACGGTGATCCCATGGGGAGCATGTGGCATGGGCAGTCAAGGGGCACAGCAAGAGGAAAAGAAGTGCAGAAGGCTTTGCAGCACTTCGCTGCCACCCAGGAGACAACCCTGAACGTCTCCGATCTCAGCTGGCTTCTAGAAATGGGGGTGGGCAGAGTGAGCCAGTCAGTGATCATAGAACCACAGAACCATAGAACATCTTAGGTTGGAAGGGGCCTTAAAGATCATAGAAACATGGAATGGTGGGGCTGGAAGGGACCTCAAAGATCATAGAACCATGGAATTGCTGGGTTGAAAGAGACCTCTATGATCATCCAGTTCCAACCCCCAAGATCAGATTGTCCAGGGCCCCATCCAACCTGCCCTTGAACTCCTCCAGGGGTGGGGATCCATGGCTTCTTTGCAGTTGTGCCTGGGATGAGATTTTGTTTAGAAGTGAAAATGAGTTCACTGCTCCTCTTCTGCCTCTTCTGTCATGCACCCAACAACACAACCTCTGCAGTTAAAGTCAGTTGAAGTCTGACCATATTGCTCTCTATAACTACCCGAATGGAGGTTGTAGTGAGCTGGGGTCGGCCTCTTCACTCTTGTAACTAGTGACAGGACTAGAGACTCAAGTTGCACCGGGGGAAATTCGGGCTGGATGCTAGGAAATACTTTTCCGAAAGAGTGGTCAGGTGCTCGAATGGACTGCCCGGGGAGCTGGTGGAGTCACACAACCTGGAGGTGTTTAAGGAACATTTAGACATTGTGTTGAGGAACGTGGCCTAGAGAGAACTATTGGTGATAGGTGGATGGCTGGACTGGATGATCCTGCAGGTCTTTTCCAATCTTGGTGATTGATTCTCTGATTCTATGAGTTCCCCCTGCCCATAGCCTCTGCTTCCAGAGCCACAACAGAGAGGTAAAGCCTCCCATGTCACCCCAGCAATGTGCGTGGGGATGTCCCTAGGGCTACTGCCCCATTAGTGCTTGCTGTGCTTCCCCTGATACTAAATAGAAGAGTGACAGCCCTGACACACACACAGACACACACAGTTATGTGTCCAAGAAGTATCAAGCCTTTCCCCACACTTTGCCATGTCTGGTTGGTGTCCCCAGCCCCAGCACCTGAGCCTGCAGCCCTGGCCAGGTGCTGCTGGGATGGGGCCTCTGCCATGCAGCTCAGCCGCTGCTCTGCACTGGGTTCTCCCTGCAAAAAAAAAAAAAAAAAAAAAGCAACACTTTGTTCACATTTATTTTAAATATTTTCCAGATTATTTGTTTCCAATTTTTCCTTGACAATCTTCCCATTGTGGCTTTTAAGCAGACTCTGCAAGCCAAGGGGCTCCTCGGCATGAATGTTCACTTTCTTCCCCAGCCCAGTAGGCTGAAATACTGCAACGTGACTCAGAGCTTCTGTGACTACGTTCAAGTTCTTTCCATGTCACAAACAATTTTAGCTCCAGAGGAACAAACGCCAATGTGTTGGCCTGCTGCTGCTGCTGGGGCTCGCGGTGCCACCAGCAGTGCTGAGTACCACCTCTGCTGCTGCCACTGGGCAGGGGGGGGGACACCAGCAGAGTGAGCTTCTGATCCTGGGTACAGGGCGCAGTATTGACTCGAATTTGTCATGAAAAAATCGCACCGGTGATGGAGAGGGCAGAGCTGACTTAGAAGCAGAACTGGGATGTTTCTAAATTGCTGAGGGAAAAAGCCGAGAGGGAGTGGGGAGCACCCCGGGTCAGAGGGTGATGCAGAGGAGGGTGGAAATGTCCACTGGGAGAAGGGTAACACTTTGTGGCTCCCTCCCTCCTGCTGCCGGTGTGCAGCAGTTTGCAGAGGGCTGTTCCCTGTGCCAGGGGCACTTGTTTCTGCAGCAGCTGAGTGGAGCAGAGGGGAGCAGGTAGGATGCTGGAAGGCAGGGGAAGCAAGGTGCCAGGGCTTGTTTCTTGCAGCAGAGCCTTGCAGCTCACCTGCAGGAAAGTCTGCACTGAAACCAGAGCACATTTCTGCATGCTGCAGGGGTGCCAGGTCAGGGTCGTGGATGCAGGAATGGTAAATGGCACCTTAGCATTTTGTATTTATTCTCTCGCAGCGACTGCCACATAAAATCTTCTCAGTATAAAAGTCAGAGCCAAAGTTTTATGAGGATAAATGCTGCAAACCTGACCCCATACCTGAAGAATCACGCGGTGGTCTTTCTGCTTTGAGCATTGCCGGCAGTAAGGATTTGAGAACTGGGACCTGGCAATTTCATTGCTAATTCATGAGCAAAGGAAGTGCAATTTGCTCTCTTCCATTGCGGCCGGGTCTGGAGCAGAACTGACAGGGATTCTTTCTTTGTGTTTGCATCTCCTTGTGCTGCTGGATTCTTGTCTTCGTCAATGGGTGCACACCCGCAGGGAGCAGAGGGACTGGAGCACGTACCCTCACAGCTCCATTCAGGCTTTGTTATAGGTTCCTTCAACCTGGTTATGGGATTTATTCATACTGACACTTCTCCCTGCCTGCCTGCTAATACATGTGGTTCCCTGCCTCAGAGCCGAGGAAACCCAAGCAGGTTGTACTCCATAGCAGCACCATCCGCAGTGCCATGGGGATGTGTTGGAGGTGCAGCTGTGGCTCCCACCAAGGCCACCTGCAGGCACAGCCCAGCTGCAGCCCATGATGGCAAGGACCGGACTTTGTTCCTTGCATTAAATCCTTGTGCTGCCAAAACATTATTCTTCTGATGTCCCACTGCCTGATTTTCTTGAACAGAGGTGGGTTGTGACAGGTTTGCTTCCAAGTTGCACTGTTTTCAAAGCAGCTCACTCTCATCCTACGGTGCGGTTGAATTTTCTGCTGGAAGTGGCATTTTGAAACACACCACTTTGGTACCTTTAAGAGTTTTCCATTCACTAAGAGTCATCACAGCTACGGGCTGTGCTGTTGTGCTCCTCTCAATGTGCTCGTTGTCTGCCACAGCCAGAATGACGCCTGGTGTAAATACCGGGGGCTGGGTGCTGCTGGGCAGCAGCTGGAGCACTCTGCTGTGCCCCTGCTGCATTTCCAGCCGAGTGTGACCTTCAGCACAGCTCAGGTCAGGGCGGACCCTCTCTGGAAGGTGCCCCGCAGTGGTCACTTTGCCGAGGCACCAGCAATACAAGGCCGCGTTGTTGGGTCACCCTTCCACAAAGCAGTGTATAATCGATCTCATTATACAACAGAAGCAAAAGGAAGAAGCTCTGAGTCAGGCCGGAGCCGTGCCAGAGGGTGCAAATAGAGCACACCCTGTTCCAGGGAAGCGGTGGATCGAGGCCGACCCTCTGAGCCTCACATGAGCTCTGCTCTGCCGTGCCATGCCATGCCGTGCCGATGCTCTGCTTGCCAGGATAGGCACAGGGATCCCCTGTCCTGCCCATTTATTCCCCCAGCTGAGTGCAGGGAGCCATCTTTACCATTCCTGGAGCCCTCCAGCTGAACAGAATGGCAGATCCAGCCTCTGTCCCACTAAATTATCCAGCAAGGGCTCAACCCTATTTTTCTTTTGAAGAAGAACAAAGGCGCGGAAATAATTTGTGGACCCGGGTTCCTAATATTAAATAATTCTTACCGTTTAAAACAGTTTTTTGTAGGAAATATTTTATAGTTAGAGAAATACTTTTTGACATTTTTGGGGGGTAAAGAACAATGGACCGTTTACAGGTCTACACAGTAGATTAATGAATCTAATTGAGTCTGTGGGGAAATGCTTCAGTTTAACTACTGGAACTAATTTATACATTCACTACATCGTAATAAGTCAATTTAAGTTTCTGGAAATAAAACTGGATATCCTGGGTATAGATTTGAACTATAAATTTCTGCAAGAAAGGAGTCTGTGTGTTCATTATACATTGTAAAATTACCATATGGACCTGTCAACACTTCTTAGCGCAGCTTTGTAATAGTGTCATTTAGTTTAACATTGTAATGTGCCAGCTGAATTAATGCGCGTGGCACAATGAGCGCCTCCAGCCGCCGGCTCGGGGGGGGGCACGGCTTTTACGGATGGATCCGATGCCAGAGAGTCCTACCCGTGTTTGCACGGCTGCTGTCCGGCTTTGATCAGCCACTATCAGCGCTAATGAGTGCCAGAGATCTGTTTAATTCCCAGCAGCTCCTTCTGAGGGCTGGTGCGTTATGGACACAACAAAAAGCTGGTGCGTGCAGCTGGACATGGCCAAACTGCATCCAGAATCACATACGGCATCTCTCGTCACTGCTGCCTGACCTCTCCCTCATCCCTCTGCTTTTTACTGCTCCGAAGGCTGTGCTGGTGCTCCTCTGTTTGCCACTGCTGCAATGAAAGGCACCCGTTATTGAGTCACTCCGTGCTCACCACCCTTCTTATTCTCCACTTTCTATACTTTGGCCACAATACACTTTTCATTCATACATTCATTCACTCATTCAAAGAAAAAAAAAGAAGTCCCAAGCAGGAAACAGAGTGAGGAGTGGGTGTTCCCCGTGGGGTGACACTGCAGCCCTCAGGCCTGGCTGGGCAGACTCCCGTTCTGCAATCATCACTGCAACCAGAGTTTCACGTCACTAATTGCACATTAAAACCCAGCAGTTATTTACATTTCCGTGTCCTGATTTCTGCTTAAGTCTATAATGGTTCATGTTGCTGTTCCTGCAGGCCTGACGGCAGCTGCCTATAAAAGGATGAGTATAATAGATGGGTGCCTCGCCCATAAATTCAGCTCACTAATAAGCAACGTGTTTGTGACTGAAAGTCAAAGAGACTCTTAAAGTAGTTAGAAGCTTTATTTCCTTTACAAACACCTGATGAGAATGGAACGAGCGCTTGAGAGCAGTGCGTGTGCCAGAAGTGATCGTTCTGTGTGCTCAGGAGCTCCAGGAAGAGTGCTGAACAGTGGGTCCTCAATGACACCTCCGCTCTGTTCCTGCGGGGACCTGTATTTTGGCTGATATACAGTCCGTGTGATTGCCGCCGTTTCCCAGTGCAAGGAAAATGCCCTTCATGGAAACATTAATTGCACGGAGCTCCAAGTGTGGGAAGGCCCTCCTGGGCTTTACAGGGGGCGGGGAGCTGACGCAGAGGCAAACCCCGTGTGCACAGCTGCGCTTCCCCCTGGCTGGGGTTTGTCTCCCGCATCCCATGCCTTCCTTCCCCAGGAGCAGATGATGCTGGGACAGAGGCAGCGGTCCGCTCAGCAGCGGTGCTGCAGCAGCAGGAGGACAGCACTCTGCATTTCTCAGATGTTTGCAATCCCTACTGCTGAGGAGTTCTGTCCTGAAGTAGCTCCTCTGGTTCGGAGCACGGACCAGGAACAGCAGTGAAGGGTTCTGGATGCCTTGGCTCAGAGGGGGGGCTCAGGCTGTGCTGTGAGCCGGGCTGAGTGCTGACAGCGGTGTGGTGCACCCTCTGCTCTGCAGCTGAAGTGCCCTCCATGCTGCCAGGGACATGGGACAGCACACCTGCCTCCAAACATTCTTGGTGGGACATTCTTGGAGCCCCATGGGAACAACTGCTGACACCAGTTTTACTCAGCTGGAAAACCCTCACTGCACCCATAAGCCAGCTATTTCCATTGGTCATGGGATCCTCGTTTCCCTTTAATAAACTTGTAATTGTACGCGCTCGTGGATATTTGCCATTCTTCGTGCTCTGACATCTCCTACACGAACCCCATCCAGGTTAAGCGAGGTCAGCAGTCAGCAGTGATTTCCCCAGGGCCCCCTGCCAGGACCTGTGCTTGTTTGGAATACCTGCTGCCCCATTGCTCGCAGACGGTGCTCCCTGCAGAGCCCACCAGCACAAGAAGCATGGCAGTGCCACTCCAAGCACGGCATTTCTCCTTCCCACGGTGCAGCCCCGCTGCGTCAGCGCGGGCCGTGCCCACGGAACCCGCCCGCTGCTTCCCTTCCTCCCTCCTTTCCTCTCTCTCTTTTTAATTATGAAAATCAAGGAACCCATAATTCCCATGACAGCTGTGACTACACTCAGACTTAACCATAAACTATGCAGCAAATGCTTGGTTTGTAGAAAATCATGTTCTATAACATATGCTTCTCATTACGGGGTAAATTTGCAAAAGAGTAAGGCTCATTTCTCCCGCAGGTGCAAAGTGAATGCACGCATTTCCTGCTCCTGCTTCACACCTGCAGCTCACACGCGGAGCTGCAAGGCTGTCCATCCACCCCTCTGCTGGGAGCAGGGACCCACACTGCTCCATCAGGTGCTCGGAGCCCATCCCCTGACCTTGGCTGTCCCCAGGGACAAAGTAACGCTTTTTTCGGTTGAAATCTGAGCGAACCGGGATTGGAATTATAGAAGAATGAAGTATTCAATGTACAGAAGTCTTTTTTTTTTTTCTTACATGCATTACAGATCTGCTGCACTAAGCGTAGGAGCAGAGTTGCCATGCCGTATTAACTAGACAGGTATTAGCAACAGCCCATGTCACTGCTGTAAAGGAAATCAATACACGACATAAACGCAAAATCAAAAGGTTCTTCCCCGGATGGCACCTCCTTCCCAGCACTGAGCAAACCAGCACTGCTCCCTGCTGTCACCTGGCCAGCCCGGCACGCTGCTTCTCATCACCCACGTCCCAGTGGCCTCGGGATGGCGGTGGGACAGCGGTGTGCCCCATGAGCATCGGCACGGCCGTGGCTGAGGGCTCAGGGGGCACTGACTGCAGCTGAGCTCTGCCGGGCTGACACGGAACATCAATTAGTGACTTACCACGGGGGTATGCCCCTCTCCGGTAACTGCTCCAAACGTTTAATTACTCTCACTTCTACAGAATTGCGTTTTCTTTCCAGGCTGAGAGCGTCTAACCTCCGCTTCCAAGGGTAACTTAAATGAAGATTATATTTTTAGGATGTGGGAGCGTTTGCTGGGAACACAGAACATATCGGGAGAAGTTGCCTCGTTAGATTAATTAACTTGTGCAGACGAAGGCTTGCATGCCAGCTCTAGAAGGAGCACAGAGCCCTCTCTGCCAGCACTTTTGGGGAGGGGGTCCTGCAGTAATACCCAGACCTGCACTGGGGAGAAGCATGTGGCTTTGCATCCAGCCTGGGCTGCCCCATAGGAACTGCTGGTGGCTGCAGCTGGGGTGTCCCTGCAGCCCACTGGGCTGTCCCTGCTGCTGGTTGGTGCCCTTGCTGTTTGTCAGGGTGTCCCTGCTGCTGGCTGGATTGTCCTTGCTGCCCATTGCAGTGTTCCTTGCACCCACCGAGGGGTCAGTCACCCACCAGAGGGCCCCAGCTGCATGCTGGGGTGAGCCAGGGCAGTTGGATCCAGCCAACCCCCTTTGCCTCCCCCCCTTAGCATGTGCCAGAGAACAAAGGGGCCGGGGCCATTGCACGCCCCTGTCCTGCTTCCCACAGCTCGCAGCCCGCTCCCTTCCCATCGCACTAATATAATTCAATGTCAAGGGGGCTTATGTAATATTTAGGCATGTATTACACTAAATTAATCTTAACATGAAAAATCTTTTGATTACATAGTATGCTTTTGTCATTGATTGATTAATTCATTTATTCATATAGTAATGCTATGTCCAACTCCTATTTATATTCAGTTGTAAGAGAAAGTTCCTATTCATGTCAGAGGAGATGAATTAAAATGGATATCGCTGCTGTTTTCCACCCTACTTTTGTAAGGCTCTTTCTCAGTACCCACTTCCTCCACCTTTTCCCAAGCGAGCTGCCTGCCACCGGCCCCTGTGGTGTCCTCCCCCTCCATGGCATCGCTGACACAGAGGCTGAAGGGCACCTGGTGGCTGCCAGCCCCGGGATGGCCTCATTGCCACTGCCAGCACTGCAGTACTCCTCCCTGGAAGCGACGCTCGGAGCTGAGCAAGGCTTGGTTGCCATGGCGTGGAGCTGCCCAGACATGGGAGAGATTTTTCTTAATTCAAAAATAATGCTTAATTGGCAGTAATTTCCTAATGTTCTCGACCACAGCATGAAAGCAGAGCTGCCGAGGGTCCCACACGGAGGGCATGCTGGGGACGTGCACACCACCTCCCTCCCACCCTGAGCCCTCCCAGCATCCCCCATCGCTCCCAGCCCCAGGTGCCACCCCTTGCTGTGGGACGCGGTGCAATGCAGCTCCGCCAGCACCGCCGTGCCCGCACGCTCACTGACAACAAAGTGAGCTAAAATTACCACCAATCTGTTGTTTCAATTCCAAGCACAATAATGACGCCATTGGAAAAGTGGCGTGTACACATGAAATATACCTTCTGCTATTTATATGTGTTTTTCTAAATTAAAGGGAATGTAAAACCGGTGAGAAATCAACTTGGAAACGTTCCCCTTTGGGGCAGAACTAAATACGCTGAGCCAAGCAATGCCAGCAAGGAGGGGAGTGCCCACATGTGGCTGCTCCACATCCATGCAGGGGGTGCAGGGCCATGGAAGCTGGGTAGGCAGAGGTGGCACTGGCTGCACCCCCAATATGGGAGACCCCAGGAAGAGACCAGGACAATGAGCAGCAGGATGCAAGGGAGGCTGGGAACTGCAATGGGGAAAGATGTTATGAAACTCACAACACCTCAGTAAGGACCTGAGGTGGTACCGGAGGTGACCTCAGCATCTCTGGCACTGTCCAGCCAGGGCTGGGGTATGTCAGCCATCATCTGGGAGACATCTAGCTGCAGGGGACATGGGATGTGGGGGACACCAGGCAGGCTGGTGGTGCCTGGGACACAGGGACACTTGGGGTGTGGGGAATATAAGGGATGCTGGGGACACTGGGGATATATGGAATGCTGGGAATAAAGGGGATGCTGGGGATGCTGGGGACACCCGGCATGCTGGGGTGTCTGAGAAGCTGTGGTGCTCCATGTGCAAACCTCCTGACCTCATGAGCTTTGGGTATGGGGTGAGACCAGCCAGGGGGAGCTCACTGCCAGGTGGGGCTGTTGCACCTCACAGCTGATTTGCACACAGGAAATCACAGCTGCTGGTGATGGCCCAGCTCCTCATTTCACTGTTAGCCCACGGAGCAGGGAGCTGTGGTTAGAACCGCTGTGATTTTCTCTGCTTGAAAACCAGTGCTGCCATCCCCACGTACACAGCATTGGTGCCATTCATCAATATTTCACACAGGCAGGTGTAGGCAATCTTCATTTTCATGCAAATCTGGCTGCAGCCAGACAGGTGCGCTCTGATCTCTATTCATCATCCAGAAATCCAATAACGGGGCTCTGTGCTTACATTGGGTCGGGGCTGACCCAGTGTGCACTTAAGCATGGATTTCAGATACGGGCGGCAGGGAAATAGCTTATTTCCCCCCCGGCCTTATAAAATTAAACGCAAACCCCCCGGTGTTAATGCAACGTGAACGTTGCAAGATCAAGCGTTTAAAAGTCAGGGAATTCCATAACTCGTGGTGATCCCGCGGTGCCGAGTCGATACGTCGCCCCTCCTCTGCCATTTGTGGCACGTTTGACTGATAGAGAGCAGCAGTGCAATATCAGCCCACGCCAGAAGAAGGAAAGCCTGCAGAAAGCAGCGCAGGAGAGCTGCAGCCTGCCCTTCCCCAGGGCACGCAGACTGACAGAGCGCTTTGCAAGAGGTGAGGCGGACTTTTACAGAGCAGAGGGGGTTGAAAGCCCCGAGCTGTTTCCTCGCCAGCACCGCCGCAGTGCGTGGCACCACTGGGGCTGTGTGCCCAGGAGTGGACCTGCTGAATGGCACTGCCATTGTCAGCCCCAATCTGTTCAGGCTCAGAGAAAGGCATCTGTCCTCATCGGGGCCGTAGCGGAGCGTGCCAATCCTGCAGCATGGTAATGATGCCGCTATCGCTGCCGCTTCAAAGCACGGCTCTTTGTTTTCATTTGGTTGGAGTGGAAAGAGTGCGTGTTTCCTTTATTATCTTGGAAACACATAAAAAAGATGAACTTAATGTCTCTGAAAGAAGAGGAGCAAAAGGCCGCGTGCTCTGGCCGCGGGCCAGGCGTGAAGCTGGACATTCCCAAGTCCCTTCCAGTAACCAGAATGAACTGCTCGTGTCTCCTGCAACTCGCCAGCTCCTCTGCAGCAAGAAAAGGGATGAGAAGATCCCTATAACTATACATGCAGCTATATATAACTATCTCGGATCAGCGTAGCTCACCAAAACTGCCCATTGCCAGACGCCTTGCATCTCCATGGAGACAGTTGCCTTGGCCAGAGACGGAGGTCTGCTGACAGCACAGCGTCGTGAGAGCTCCTGGGGATGGGGACCCCGTGTTTAAACCCCAGTGCAAAGGGGTCGGGGTCTGTTATGCTATTCCTGCCCGGCTGCTGTGCCTGCTGCACTTCCACTCCAAAATAATCATTTTTCATATGAAGTAGCAGAAAACAGCTTTACATTTTTGTTATCCCTTCAAGCACAAAATAAAAAATGCCTGTGCTGCCACTACCTGATTCAATCAAGTGGAGTACATTGGATACCCACAGGCTACGAGCACTGGAAAAAGCTGACTTGTATTTTAATTAATAATGCGATACAGTGTCTCAACAACTGGGCCTTTGGCAATGTGCTGTGCTTTGTTCATTATTTGCTGTAAACAATTTCCAAGCAATGCGCAGACAACCCTGTATTTTAATTCCTGCTAATTCATAACATTACCAAAATGCAGGATTTCTCTTGTGCAATAAAGCAAATGATTAAACCTCTTTTTAGTGCATGAAAGATCACGGGCGGCGAGACGGAGCCCACACCCTGAGCTGGAAGGGGACAAAGGCTTTGGTAGCCTCACTTGCATTTGCTGGGGTGTCCAAAGGTCTGCAGCGTGGGCAGCAATCCATCCAGTGGTCGGGGACAGGCACAGCTGCACAGGGAGTGGGGGTCACTGTCCCTGGGGCTGTTCCAGAGCTGTGGGGATGTGGCACTGAGGGACGTGGGCACTGGGCACGGTGGGGTGGGTGGGACTGGGTGTGGGGGTCTCAGAGGTCTTCTCCAACCTCAGTGATTCTGTAGTTTTATTCTGTGATTCTATAATCAGTGATTGCTTAGAGAGAGAAATCAGCAGGACCATGGACAATAGTAAATACTTGGCTGTGATGCTTAGAACCCTGTTCCCTGCTGAGAGCTAGTCTCCTTCCCAGCTGTGAGCATGGAGCAAGACATGGGCCCCACGGGGAGCTCCTCAGCCACAGTGGCATTTTCTTGCAGAGAACAACCCATATCTGGCTGCAGGCTGCGCACCTCCTGGTCTGCTCTCCCTGCTGTTTGGCAGCCTGGGAAGGCCCTTCCAGCTTTTGCCATTCTGCACATCCTCCCAAGCACCTCCTGTGCACAGCAGAGCCCTGCTCCCAATGAATGTCTCTTCCTGGCACCATCTGCTCAGCGAGGATGTGCTCAGCTCCTCCTGAGCCCTGTACATGTCCCAGCCCCTGGCAGGGGACGTGGTGCACACACACCTCATGCACCTCACCCTGATGTGGGGCACATCCAGCCCAACATGTACAGAATCACCTCTTCCCAGCACCCCTTAATGATTTGGCGGTGGGCTCGCTATTAGATGCTACAAGGTAAGAGGCGATTGGACAGAGCACAAAGTAAAATGTCACCCAAATGTCACAGCAATTTCCAAAGTGTCCACAAAATGGCAGATACTCCCGTTCAGTGGCACGTTGACTTCTTGGAACAGTAGTTCCTTACTCCTATCCACTGTCCCCACTGTCACTGCTCTGCACAAGCACGGGGTGCTGAAGGATGGAGCTGGAAGCAGAGGCATTATCCCGTTAGGTGAGAGCTGGGCTGAAGCTGGTACACCCAGCACAGTGCACTGTGCTGTGCTTTCAGGTGCCCACTTTCTGTGGGCATCTAAGGTTGCCTGGGCTGCAAAGAGGAATAGGTGGGGAGAGGACAAGTTGTCTCCAGATTATTCAGTTCCCACGGCCTGACAAGGTCTGTGAGAAAGCACTGGGGTCACCACACCCCTCCTCAGAACCAGACAATCATAGAATCAGAGTTAGAAAGGTTGGAGGAGGCCTTTAGGATCCCCAGGTCCAACCCCACCCACCCCTCCATGCCCACTACTCACATCCCTCAGTGCCACATCCCCACAGCTCTGGGACAGCCCCAGGGACGGTGACCCCCACTCCCTGGGCAGCTGTGCTGGTGCCCAGCTGCACTTTGGAAAAGGACCAAACTTATTTTGGCATTCTGGCTGCTGCAGGACTGGCTTCCAACAAAGAGGATTAGGCCAACCCTCTAATCACCGAAGTTCCTGACCCAGGGATAGCTCTTCTTGCTCCTGCTGCTGTTCATAAGGCATGTAGGAAAGTGGATCAGAAATAAGAATAAAAAAATCTGGCACAGTCATTACTGATCCATTGGTACGTGGTGATGGAGACAGATCCCCCCTTCCCGAACTTCTTTGATGGTCTGCTCTCCAAGGCCTGGAGGGCAGACACAGCATCTGCAAGAGCAGGAAACCCAGCACGGTGGGACTGCCATGAATGTTTTGCTCCATTCGTTGAGCCCCGTGCTCAGCTGGCTTCCACCACAGCATCAGCACACGAGGGGAAGCCCTGATGCTGCCCAAGTCACAGCAAGACCCCTCAGCTGCTGAGGCTGTGTGTCGAGACAAAGTCGTTTCACCTGCAGTCACACACTTAGTGACATTCACTCATCAAATCCATCCACGCCTCTATGTGCACTTAGCTCTTGTAACTTCAGGATCAGTTTCAGCTACACTTTCTATTTTGACTGCTCAGCGTACTGAGGACTCCAGACATTGCCTTGAGAGATCTGTTGGACACTACAGCAAATGCGGTAACATCATTGCTGCTTTGATGAGCTGCAGTGTGCTGAAAGCCCCCACATCCACCAGAAGAGGAACCGACACACCACAGAATGCACAGCCCTGCATGGCAGCGCTGCAATTACACAGCTCTGAGCTGTTATGCACTCACTGATTAGCAAAGAAGCTCGACACCATCAGGAGGTATCGCTGCTGATTTATTGAGTTGTTATCGGCTGCATCCTGAAGCTCTGACTGCCCTTACTTGGTCAGAACTCCTCATTTACCTGAATGAAGCTGAAGAATTTTGCCCTGTAGGATTCCAGGCGATAGTGTGTAGTCTCAGGACCTTTACAAGTGCTATTTATAATCCCAAAGCACCTTGTTTCATTCTCGTGGAGTTTTAAACAACTGTTCTTCCTGCAAGGATAAAAGCAAGGGTAACCAATGGCTTTGGCATGTGGGTCAGGTCACCCTGGAGTGCAACAGGCAGGACTGCCAGGGTCTGCTGGTAGAAGTTACGGGAGACGAAGGAAAGAAGGTTCTTGGAAGTCGGTATTGTGCACTACAGTAAATTATGTATGAAATAAGGTCATGTGTGTGTTATCTCTGTGCCATACGTCAGGAATGAGATGGATTGAAGCTGACGAGCTCTTCTCTTTGTGTCTTCTGTTGATATCACACTCTTAATTTGGGGGTGAGAAGATTCTTAGCACCGAGTGTGCCGTTGACAGAAAGGTACCAGGCCACGGGAGAGAGAGCAAGGGAAGTGATCTTCAGTATTATTATTTATTCCATCTCTTCCCTTTTCCCCATTCAGCATTTCATTTGCAAATTCACTGGGAAAAAGAACGGGAGGAAATGTGTTCTGCTTTCCCATCTGAATATCCTTAAGTCACATATGTTACAATATATTTGCATTTTTAAATAAATACCCCTCTCAAAAAAAAAAAATTAGAAATGATTATTTATGTCTTTCGGAGCTGTGTTGCCCCGCGGTGCTGTCAAAAGGTCAACCATTGCCTCTAACTTTGCTGTGCATACCATGACCTGGAAGTACCATCGATAATGACCCTATGGCTGCGAGTCTTGAAGACTTAATCATCTGACACACAAGGAGCCCCGAGGCGCTCGTACTTGGCATTTGCCTTATTGAAACGTACACAGACAATATGCATTTTAAACAATTCAAAACCTAAAATAGTCGCTGGGCCACAGGTCCCTCTCGGAGGCAGCTTCTCGCTCATTCAGCTCTCTCGCTTTGATAAGCAAGTCAGCGAATGAAACAACCCGATGCATCTGGAGCTAGAAACTAGCTGCATTTATTATTGGCATTTGCTCCATATTGCAAGGGAAAGTTATCATCCGCGTCATCTGGAACTTAATTACTATCTGCCACCAGCCAAATTTGATCTTAAGCCTCTACGAGAGAGCACTGATAAAACGCCACAACAAAAAGGAGGGGGAGAAGGGGGAAAAGAGTGCTGCCCTGGAGAAGGAGTCCAGCCAGGGCCATGTTCTCGCACGCAGCCTGAGCAAGGCTGCATAGCTCTGCGGGCTCGGGGTGGTCCTGAAGCACAGTTACTGTGGGCTGCTGTGGGGTGGAGAACCCCAGAGCCGCAGGGGCAGAGGTGGAAAGTCTCTTGGGCATGAAAGACGAAGTGAATGCCACCATCAGCATGGCAAAGCAGACGCAGTGTGACCATGCCCACGAGGAGCACTCCACTGCAGAGTGGGGCAGCCCAGGACGAGCACTGAGAGCTCCTTCTGTGCTGCTGCTTCCCTGCTCCACCTGCCCCTGGAAAACATGTCAGAGCGATGTCTCTTTCCAGTTCTCACACTGCTGGGAATCAGGAACACCAGCCCCTGCACTTGCCATGTCTTCTGTTTTAATAAAGAGCACATTAGTTGCGTTCAGCAGCTCCAGCCCCTGGCTATCCGCCGTGCTGTGTATTAGTTCTAAATACACATTGCTTGCAATAACGCTGGGGCAGGGAGCTGTGCCTCAAGTTAAGAAATGGTTAGGATTGCTTTACATTCGCAGTCTCATTGAAAACATTTATTCAATCAAAGGGAAAAATAAATGCGGTCCCTCCGCTCTGTCAAGTATAAACTGTTATTGATCCCCTAAATGAAATTTGTCCATGCTGATCGATCAAACACATTATCTTTTTTTCCCCAGTCTATTACCAGCAATTGGAAACTCTCAAGCATCAATAGCTGCTTGACCACACAGACTGCAAACTTAGCCTATCGGCTCCCAAAATGTGACTTGCTGCAGTCCCCCTGCTCTCTGCAAACAGCTGCACCCCTGCATGATGACTGTATTTTTCCTGAGCTGAAGGTTAGAAAAAATTAAATGTAATAAAGAGCTGAAGATCATTTTTGTGTTGCGTTAAATTCCAGCTGCGTGGTAATGGCTGGGTGTGGGAGGTGGGGTGATGTGCCCAGCTTTGGCTGCTGTGCTGTGGGGCTCCCACTCCAACAGAGAGCAAAGTGCTGGGGCAAACCTAGAGAGCGCAGCATGCACCTGCAGACAGCCAGCACTTCAATGGGTTGGAATGTCAATGGTCCTCTGTGTGATGCTCCTGGTCCTTACACCCTAGAGGAAAACTGGGAAGGAGGGGAAGCTCATGCACCCAACACTGCCCCAAGTAACAGTGCCCCATCCCTGGAGGTGCCCCAGGCAGTGGATGGGTCCTGAGCAGCCCGAGCTGGGGGGCAGCCAGCACACGGCAGTGGTGGGGCTGGGGGCTGTGAGCTCCCTTCCAAACCAATCATTACATGGTTCTGATTATTAAGGACCCTTCCAACCCAACTAGTCCATTTCTCTGTGATCTTTAAGGCCCCTTCCAACACAACCTTTCTGCGATTATTCTATGATTCTTTATGGCTGATGGGCCCTTCTGCTTAAAGGGAGGCTACAGAGGGGGTAGAGGCTCTGTCTTCACAAGAAGACAAAGAGCTACAGTTACAAACTGCACTGAGAGAGGTTTCCTCTTGCTACAGTTAAGGGACATGGTGAGTTCCCATCCCTGGAAGTGGTCAGGATGTGGCAGGGTTGGGTACTGCTTAATCCCACTGAGGCTCCCTTTTCCCCCATGAGGTTGGAACCAGTGATCTGCCGAGGTCGCTTCCAGCAGCACCACTTAGTGGTTTTCTATGAGTTATAGCAAGGAACCATTGTGCCGTACGAACCTGGTTTGTTCCAAGGCTCCACGACTGCAGCCCCAGCAGCAGCCAATATTTCTGCAGGGAAGTCCTCAGTGTGCTGACGTTTCATGGGCTCTCCATGGAAGGATGCTCTGGGGTGGGCAGTGCACGTGTACATGTGTATGTACGTGTACAGCTGTGTGTACATGTATGTGTACTAACATGGGAACACACACACACGTGCACGGGGTGGAGCGGGGCCGTTCCATCCCTGCTGGATGCAGCCTGTCACACCTTTCTGCATCAATTGCCTTCAGAGACGTTCTGAGGGTGTCTGAAGGGAACTCCCAACTGCTCAGAGGAGCACCAATCTTCAAAAAGAACTTAATTTCAGGAACACAGTGGAAAAAAGGTAACGCTTGTCCCTTAATAGTCACCATGAGGGGCTCACTCTCTGCTGCTGTCAATAGCTCGTATGTTTGTCTTCTGTCTTGCTGATAGGTAATAATTTTCCAAGCAAGCTTAGGGAGCAGTGACTCTTTATTAAAACTAATAAGGGAGGGAGTCACGGGTTTTTAAAAATCACTCAGGAAATTATTACTGACAACTCTTTCTTGACTCACCGTGCTGCAGGAAAGCAAAGAGAAGTTAAAGCTGCTCGCAAGAGACATGCTCGGGGTACGGCTGCCACATTCACTCAGGACATGCAAACTTGGCAATACAATTCCTTGCAACAGTGGCAAACAAATACACTGTGAATAGAGCAGTCCCCAGACTTCATCCGGAGCAACAGAGGCTTCAAATGGAAGTTGTTGCAAGTGCCTAATTTCAGTTTAATATGGCAGAAAATGCACATTAAGGAAATAAATGACTGAAATATTTTGGGTACTTTTAGCATCTGCTTAGGCACTAAAAATACTGGGAAGTACTGGACCAGCACTGACGGTACAAGGACGTGGAGCACTGCGCACACCTCCCCTTGCCTGACCTGTTCCTGCGTGTGTTACTTGGTGCCTCCCATCACCTCTCCTCATCCCTTTCTGAGCTCAAACTCCCCAGGTGCCAAGCTCAGCGCTGGGCACATTTTGGGGCAGTATTCAGCCCAAAGTTTGGTGCTGTTTCAGAGCTCAGCAGCAGCAGCATGTCTGAAGCCCTGTCTATTGCAAGTGCACGAGCCGGGCTAATGAAGGCGGTGACCTCTGCCTGAGCTTCCGCTGGGATGTGCTCTCAATGAAGTTACTTTTATCAATAACACTTTTAACCTAATAAAAGAGATGACCGGGGAAATGACATAGAGACTAGTTTTTGCCAATATTGCTGCATTTCATGCTATTACAACAATTTTCAGTGAAAAAAAAAAAAAAAAAAAAAAAGAGCACGGTCATATGTGGCCGCATCCATCCCTGCCAGAAATGTCCCTCCAGAGGGAACAGTCCCTTCCTGGGAGTGTGCCTCAGCCATCCTTGGTTGGCCCCATGGTGGATGTTCCCCCTGAGCTATTTTACAGCCAGACTGCCATGTAGATAGTGGTATGATTTCCACTTTGGAAACAGCACCTGGCTCACAGAGGGAGGGACAGTCCCTGCTGCCCGGTGCCATCCCAGCCCATCCCAGTGCCCTGTGCCCACCCCTGCACAGCGAAGTGCAGAGCTTTTGCTGCAGACAGAAGCTGGCTGCCTCGGTGGGAGCTACTGACGGCTGCCAAACACCAGGAGTGCAGAGCTTGGTGGCGGCAGCATCCTCACCTCCATTCATCGCTGTACTGGGTTCAGCTCTTTCGTGCTGGGAGGTATCTGCAGGCTGGGCAGGAGTGCCAGCTGGCACAAAAGGTGCTTGGTCTGCACAAACCTAAGGCCCATGCCCTGAACAGGGACTTAAAACAAAAGTTAACTTTCCACGTCCCTCATTTTCTTCCAGGTAAAAGAAAGGGATTTGATTGCGTTCCTGTGCCATCTCTCTCATAACCACTTAGATTCTTTCCAACGAATTGCTAAAAGACGTGGACCTCCTTCCTCCAGACCCTCCTTTGTCCTTCCCCTGAACTTCTGTCCGTGTGACTGCTGCTTCCCATGCCGGTGACAAGCCCCTTCCCACCCAGCACCGCTCCCCTCAGGCCTAGCAGTGTCAGCAGCCCCAGGCTCGGGTTTCACTGGCAAAATGCCTTCACTTTTTTCCTTCAAACTAAGCAGGGAGAACTCTGCAGTGTATGCAGCGCATGGCAATCAAACAGCGACCAGAGCAGCTGCTCCTGCATGCTTTGCTATGCTCTGCTCCTGCATGATGAGCTCTGCTCCTGCATGTTCTGCCCCTGCATGCTCTGCTCTGCTCTTGCATGCTCTGCTCTGCTCCTGCATGCTCTGCTCTGCTCCTGCACTGCTCTGCTCAGCTGAGCCCTTCCTCCCCCCACCTGGGAGCAGCAGAGCCCAGGAGCTCAGCCGGATGGCACCCGCAGGAGACAGGGTGCTGCCAACTCCCAGCATCTCCGGGCTCCGTGAGTGATCATTAAAGAAGTGCTGTAATTACAGAGAGTTAGCTTTGAGAAAAAGCCCAGCAAAGTCGGCCAGGTTCCATATATGATATTTACCGGTAGATAATTCAATTATTGTAAAAAATTATTTTAAGCATTAAGATGCACAAAGTTCAGTTTTCCCCCGTTTCTGCTGCTATCATACAAGCTATTGATAAGATGTCTAAATTTATTGCAGAATAATTCTGCAGGAAAAGAGATAAAAGGTTCCTGAATAAAATATGAGGCGAGAGCTGTAAATTGTAGCAATGCATATCATTTCATTCAAATGTAGGAAGCAATTACCATCTGCTATACTCATCAGTTCCCTCCTTTATGACTTAATTATATGTTTAATGCTATCAGATCAAGGAAAGGGCACAATAGATGAATGAGTGAAAGAAATAGAAAAGATTCGGCAACAAGACAAAAGGCAGATGAAAAGTAACCGAAGAACAGAATTGATTTCATTTGTTGGGAGAGAAGTTAATTTAAATAGTATATTCTATCATCTCCTGTGCCGCGCCGAGATAATATAAATCATGTGTTTGTGAATTTGCTTCATACAATTTTAACAAAAGCATTCAAGTTTCTGAAAACCTGGGGTCTGCAGGTTTTGATTTATTTATGAAACGAGTAACATTTACAAAGAAAGAGCGGTGACTGACAACCCAAGCATTTATATGATTATTAACAGTACTTTGCTGTACAAGTATCAGGTGGTGGCAGAGGAGCTGATGGCCCTCACTGGGTCACACAGCCAGGGCACACAGTCAGGGGTGGTAACTGTATCTGCAGCTGCATCCTGCACCCCTAACCCTGTACTGGCACGCAGTGCCCTGCCCCTGCACCCTGCTTTCCTCACACCTACAGAGCTGCCTTTTTGGTGCTATCCTTCCTGTCCTGCTGGTTCTTTTCCTCCCCAAGTCCTCATGCTATGCTGCAGATGCATTTTCCCCAGGTGAAACAGAGCACACCTCTTCCCACCAGCAGCAACACAAGCCACATGTTGCAGGAACCTCCAGCACCAAATATTTAGCACCAAATATTGCCTTATATATCATCCAACATTTGAAGCTCCTGATGCTTTAAAGCATTTGCCAGTGAAGTTTGGCAACACACCTGCCTGCTGCGTGTTGGTTTGTGCTCAGCAGGTGGCACATGTGTGTACAGCTGCTCACAGTGCCCAGTGAGTGGGGCAGTGACACTGCGGCTGTCCAAGCCACCCTGGGGGATGCTGGGGGGGTGCTGGTGAGAGCAGCAGGTGTGGGACCCCACTGACACAGCCCAGACTGCTCCTACACCTGGGAATCCCAAAACCGCCTTTTCCTGACATTTAGAAAGGATAAATGCTCTGTTTAAACTAATCCACTTGATCTAGCCCTAGTCTGTAGGAGAGTGCTTTGACAAAACACTGTGGCATCCACCAAAAGCCCAGCAGAGCCCAGCCTGGCCTGGGGAGCTGCACCCCAACCTCCCCTGCAGCACAGCTCAGCACAACCCCCGCCCTCTCCTGCAGCAGATGCAAAAAGACCTTGAGTAGCAAGGGCGTAGTAGAGATGCTAAGTCACGGCTTGAAACAGTGATTGAGCACCTGGTGGGAAGGCAAAGCCAACCCAGGGGAGCTCAGTGCATCCCGAGTGACTGCGAGGAGTGGAGTCAGGATCCACCCCTTCCCAGACCTCATTTAAGGGCTGGCAGTGGAGCAAAGGTATCTTGCTGCAGATGTCTGTGTATCTGAGGCCTTTCAAAGGTAAGCAGATTCTTTCCTACATTTCTGTGCCCACAGCTGTGGGCAAATCCTCACTTGCTGCAGCCTGGGACCTTGATGTTCTGTTGTCATTCCTGTGCTTCCCGTCATGTTACATGACAGCATAGTGTGGAGCAAAGCTGGCCTCCCAGAGCCCCCAGAGAGAGCCACCACCTCAACACTGCTCAGTACAGTATGCTTCCTGAGGACGGAAAGACAAACCAGTTCTCTGCTGCTAGTTAGAGACAAGTGAACAAAGGCAAACTGAGTTTGAATCATGGAAGACAGAGTCATAGAAAGGTTAAGAGAAGGCCTCTGTGGGCAATCTCAGCCCATCCCTCGATGCCCGCATCCCTCAGTGCCACATTCCCCATTGCTTTGGGGCACCTCCAGGGATGGTGCCCCCCCACTCTTGCAGCTGTGCCAGCGCCTGATCACTCTTTGCAGGAGGATTTGTTCCTCATACCCAACCTGACCCTCCCTGGCACAACGTGAGGCCAACATCTCTTGTCCTACCAAACTTATTTGCTGCAGGACTGGCTTCCAACAAAGACAATTAGGCCAACCATGTAACCACCAGGGTTTCTGACCAAGGGACAGCTCTTCTTGCTGCTGCTCCCCACTAACAATCTTTCCATGGCAGGAGTACATGCAGACTGTAGTTGGCGACTTGGGGTAGGGCTCCAGTGTTGGCTGCCTTCGTACAAAGCACGCTGATGGGAAGGACCAAAGATGCCCTCCCACAAAGGCACAGAGGACAGCCAGGTTGGATCTGCCCTCACGCTGCTGCTGAGGGGATGCCTGCACAGGAGGGCCCTGCAGAACGCCCTGTGGATATGTGTGTGCTGGGGGGGTCTATGGAGAAGAAATGCGGTTTGATACCA